>BSBK01002439.1:707500-920000 GCA_027943335.1 Chamaecyparis obtusa | reverse complement strand
TATTTTGAACGTTGGACAGGTTTAGGGTGAAATCCTCACATATAGTAGCCTATCGGCTAATTAGCATTACCTATATTTTAAATTTTTTATAGACATCAAATTTTTAAAAATATTTAAAATTCATAAATAATTAAAAAAATCAAAACAATTAATAATATAAATATATAAAAAATAAATTTATTAAAAATATTTATTTCTAAAATCAATTTTTAATCATTAATATATAGAGATTGCAAATAATCATATTATAGAAAATGATATCTTTCTCATATAAATATTTCTAATTTAAAAGCAACTCTCATTTTCTATTAAGAAAACTTAACAACCCAAGCTATTTGTGATCTATAAAATAGACTCTCTCTCTCTCTCTCTCTCTCTCTCTCTCTCTCTCTCTGATGATGGTACATATGGTGATGGTTTTAAGGGCACTAGATTTGGTCATGCAAACAATGGTCTCAGTTTTGTGGAGGCTTTATATTGTGGTGGAAGGGCTTTCTAACATTGCTCCCCTACACTCACCCCACTAGGGTAGGTTTGATTCTTTTTTCTCCACACAAAGGACTCTCCCTTCCAATTCACCTATTGTACATGGTGCAAAGCATTTACAACCCCAAATAATTTGTGATTCTTCCCCTTCATTGATTAAGCCCTCTAAGGTTTCTTTTTCATGAAGGTCAAATAGTGTTGTTTGGTGTAGTGGGGATGGTTCAATTGTAAGTGGTTGTGATAATAGGGGTTATTCCCTGATTTGTTTACCCCTTTCTAGGATTTTTCAAAAGATTTCAGCGGATGGAACTTTTTAGGACCAAGAGGATTTCTTCCAAAACCAGGTGCTCATGTGTGGATTTGTCAAAATTTGGTCAAAACTATGTGATTAGCACAATTTTATTTCTTTTCATTGGCAACATTTTCTTTTCTCATGTAGTGGGGGTTTCTTCATCCTAGACTTTAAATTCGAGGAAGATAAGGACGAGGTGTTAAAAAATAGTCTATGGGTGTTTTAGGGTATTTTTTACGTATAAAGCATGGTCATTTGATCCTTACACAAATATTTTTACTTTTGCTTGTCCTTGGGTTTCATTGCCATAGCTTTTGATCTCATTTTGGGAATTGGATTGTTTGAAAATCATATGAAATGGTTTGGGAAAATATTTACATGCCTTTGAGGAGACAATTGACTATGCAAGTACTAGTGGTGCTCAACTCTGTGTGGATATGGATCTCTCCATAGATCTCCCAAATGAGATCTCATTGAATGTTGGTAAGAGATGCTAGAGGAAAGCATTAGACTATGAAAATGTTGCTTTCAAGTAGTGTAGACAATGTTACTTAACAAAACATTCACTCCTTGATATACGAAATCAAAAAAACTCTGCACGATCTACACCCACATGTTGGATTGGAGTGGAAGACAATAATTACATGATTTATTCCTTTCTAGGCACTTGCTCTTCTAAGATTCCTCTGTTGATTTTCTCCAAAGATGTCTCATGTCTTTTGACACTCATTAAAGATAGAAATCAAACATCATTACTCCTTAAAAATAATTGTGACTTTTGTAAGGAAAGTGAGCTTCAAGAGCTTATATTTGTTGGAGCAATGCTCCCAAGCCAAGATTGTGAATACGGAAACTTCCACAATGAGAAAAATATAGCATTTACTAGAAAAGATATATATTATGTTGAGATGAGATAAAATATACAATAAGCTTTTCTTATCTAGGCAAGAGAAAAGATGAGAGAGTCTATGAGATGCGAGGGTAGGTACAACCACCTAGCTACAAATATTAAATGCAATAAAATAATATTAAACTCTACCTACTCACTTAGAAATGCATAATAATAGCATGTTCCTAAGTTGGATTTTAGCACCGTAAATAGGTGAAAATATATTTACTCTAACCCTTGAGTGCAACTAAGAGAGAAAAAATGTAATAGGCAATATGATACAATGATGATGGGTCTCAATAACTAGGTCATATTAGCTATCCATGTACAACTAATCTCTTATAATTGAAGAAAAGGAGAAAGCCTCGTAGGATGAAACTTGTCTCCAAAATGGAGATAATGTAAATGAAGATAAGTGATAGGATGAGTGATGAATGGAGGTATCCACATCAGTACCCCCAAAGAACTACATTCATAAAAAAAATACAATATGATATAACCCCACATAAGAGGGAAAGAGAGACAACATTTCTCCCCTAGTAATGAATAATCTCCTGCAAGAACAATAAGTGTGTGAAGACAAAACATGATCAAATACTTACAAATGAATTGTCTCCCCTTAGGAAGGAACAAAATATACATAGATGCAGGTATGCCTCCCATTCTAGATATGCTAGATAAGATGGAAGCATGAATAATGACAATGTCTCTAAAAATTGCTCATGTGTCTCCTTGTCCATGAAAAATGATAATGCCACACTCTAATAAAATAAACAAGAAGTTTGTTAAAGTAGGAATGATTACTGAGAGGGGGGGTGAATAAGTAATCACAAATTCAAACTTAAACTCACCTAATTCAAAATAATTAATCTGATAAGCAATTTAACCTTTTAAACATTCATTCATCACAATAGGTAAAGTGGGCTTTAAATAACATGCAAACACATAAAAATCATCCACTCAAATTTAACACTAGATATATCACATGGAAACCCGACAAGTGTGAAAACCACAATGTGAGAATGATGCTCACAAATTGTGTACTCTTTTGGAATACACTCTATTAGGAGCTTGACCGGTTAAGGGTTACAATAGAACTTTTAAATGCTACCTGATTAAGGGTTTTTCCTTTAGATCTGTTAGGATCTATGCCCTGTTAGGAGCAGCCTTGTTAGAGGACTTTAAACACTCTTTAGAATGTCACTCGGTTAGAGGATTTTACAATAGGACCTGTCAGGATCCACTTGATTAAGAGATTTTGTTGTTACAATTGTTAGAGAGTAACATATAGAAAAATATCTATAATTTTCACTACCTCTGCTAGAGGGGTGGGTGTTCGAAGTTGGGTACCAATTCCGCGGAAGTCCACGGTAGGAAAAAATTGCAATAAAAAATGGGTGCCTGATTTTTACAAATCAGGCGCCTTTTTAGGTTCAGGAGCTCAATCCATTTTTAAAAATTGGGTGCCCGTTTAAAAAATGGGCACCCATTTAGGATCGAGCACCCAAAGCAAAACGCGCACCCGATTTTTACAAAACGGGCGCCTGTTTTGTAAAAATCGAGTGCCCATTTCTTTTAATATATTTATTTATTTTTTAAAACCAATTTCTTGTCATTTTCACCTTCAAAAAATGGGATCATGTTTAGCAGAACTCGGGTGCCCGTTTTAGCTTCTCCTGCCAACCCCATCTGCCATTTTTTTCGTGTTCCAGGTACGTACTATTTTTTTATGATTTTTGTCATTAAAAATTGTAGTTTCAATTTATTTTTAATTAAAAAACATAGTTCAATGTTGTTTTCAAAATTATTGTATAAATTTAATTATATTTTATCTTTCAAGTAGTTCTTTTTTATTTTAATGTACTTTGTAAATTACCATACTAAAGTAGAAAACTGTTAAATTTATTAATTTAACCCTATACAAAATTAAATTACGAAACCCTATGTAGAAAATCAAAACCCTAGGTAGTAAAACAAAAATGTAAACCTATACAAAATTAAATTACGAAACCCTAAACTTAGAAAATCAAAACATAAAATTTAGAAAACCAAAACATAAATTTAGAAACCCTCTCTCTCTCTCTCTCTCCTCTTTTCTCTCTCTCCTCTCTCTCTCAAAAAATGTTAAAACATTTTCCTTGAATCAAAACCTTTCAAAACATAGTTTTAAAAACATCAAAAACCTTGGAATCTTTTTTCAACTAAGTAGGTGTACATTCTTAAAAAAAAACATTTAAACATTTGTCTTGATTGTTTTTGTAACTTGTAAAATGTAAATAACTTATATGTTAGATTTTTTAATTTATGTATGATTCTCTCTCTCTCTCTCTAAAAAATGTTAACACATGTTCCTTGAATCAAAACCTTTCGAAACATAGAGTTTTAAAAACATCAAAAACCTTGGAATCTTTTTTCAACTAAGTAGGTGTACATTCTTAAAAAAAACATTTAAACATTTGTCTTGATTGTTTTTGTAACCTGTAAAATGTAAATAACTTATATGTTAAAATTTTTAATTTATTTATGATTCTCTCTCTCTCTCTCTCTCAAGTTTTAATTATTTAAGTCATTCAAGTTGTAAGGTAAAATGTAATTTATAGTATGTTAATTGTGAATTATCATGTCTTTATATGTATGCAGATTGGCAATATGGATGATTTTCACATTGATGAGCTTATAGGTTAGCATGCACCACCACCACCACCACCTATAGAGTTAAGAGATAATATTAGGAGAAATATAGAGGCAATCATGAGAGAAATAAATATTATTAGGAATGATCCCTATCCATCTGCCCAGCTACTACGCCTTGTAGATAACATGCAAGGCATAGTAGATTCCGTACACATATTAGACTATGAGATTGATAGTTTTGAGTCATGGAGGGAGAGTATGCGTGTATATTATGCTGACTACCTCTCTTATAAAGAGGTTAATAAATTAAAAATTACAAAAATTGATTTGGCACGCTATTTTTTGAAGCCTACAATGGGTGAGCAGATACTTGGCAAGAAGCCACATATTTCAATTAGATGGTGTAGACACCTTGGCATAGAAGAGCATTTTTAGGAGCTAATCATGAGGTCCCACTTTATTTTTTGAAGAAATTATGGGCTGAATTTGAAATGGGTAGGAAACCCAATTATTTTGACATGAGAGCATTCCAGGGGGTTGGTTGGGGCATCCCACAAGATAGACCAGGGGCCAAATTGAGTGACAAAACTAGAAATGGTGTGCGCAATGAGCCCCTTGTTCTTCTTCCATCTCATGTAGTTCCTGCACCTGTCCATCATCGAGCAGTGCAGTCATCTCTTGGTTCTTTGAGTGCCCTTACGGGAAATTTGTTACAACACTTGACCCAGGCAAGGGCTGCCCCCAGCATAGAACATGTTTGCACGAGTTGTGGGGGTATATGTAGGGGTCCCCAGTCTGATCCTGATGCTGCCCATGGTGGATATGGTGATGATGATGGTGGCACACATGGTGGATATGCTAACGATGATGATTGAGCACATGGTGATGTCAGAGATGATATCTCATCATATGTTGATTTACTCAATGTAGACGATGATCATCCTACGTAGGTAAATTTAATTATAATTTATATAGTGCAATATTAAATTTCTTATTTATACAATTATGAGCCATAACATGTGGATGTTTTGGTGAATAGAGGAGGGTTGACCCTCCATCATTCATTAGCCATCATCATATGATGTCGACACCTTGACATGTCGGTGCTCCATTCACAATATGCACTTTGATCTTGATACATTTAAACTTTAAACAAAATAAACTTTAATTGATAATGTGTTTGACATATTTTTATGATTTTGTAGGGTCTCTCATGTACCAATGAGATTGGCCGTCCTTCATTCTCTACCCCACCAGTCACTGAGAGTCAGCCGCATATACCTATAGTATGTTTTTCGTTTATTAATTTTAAGTGTTTATATCTTACTAATTTATGTACAACTTTGATTCACACTTATTTTTTTGCAATTGTAGGCTTTTGGATTGTCTCATGTTGCACAATCACATTTACATCCTGACTCATTGGTGACATCAGCTATGTGTCACACATAGGTAATGTACATGTTTTTATTCCATAAATGTATAGTCAAGTTATATATACTTTATAATTTATGTATATATGTACTATATAAGTTTGATTCATGCTTTATATATGTTGTTCAGATCGACACCACCATGAGTCTTGGCATGGCTACATGATTATGCCAAATGCAACCATCGACACTATCCTTTGAGGTGATGATTAAAAGTAATTTTTCAATGTCCATTGTGTATCTAGATCTTTTACACCTAATTATTAAAAATTTGTACTTTAAATATTTTTATAGGACTTGGCTACATCCACTTTTCATGTAGTTGAGGATGACAGTACTCGAGACTAGACAGAGTAGGACGAGGTTACTCAGGACCAGACAGAGTATGTTGATGCATCGCAGTCCTCTTCACGTAGAGTGAAGAGGACTACAAATTAGCTAGATGAGTAGAGTTAGATTATGATGACTATTTGCTAGACTTATTTTATGATGATGATTATTTGGACTTGTGTTATGATGACTTGTTGTCATATTATTTAGATTATGATGATGATTATTTGGACTTGTTCATATTATTTTTACTTGTTGTTAGAGTAGGACTTGCATTACATACTAGTCCACTTGTTATCATATATTGTACTTGAACTTATTTTTAGAGTAGGACTTTGTTTTGTGATTGTATGTATATATCATGAGTTGATATGATGGACATTATGATACATGTAAATTATTTTAGGACTTGTTATGTTATTTATCTTAATCATGAGTTGTTATTTATATATATATGAGCTTATGGAAAAGAAATAATTTTTAATATCAATTGTAATTAAATTTATCAATATCCTAGAAAAACCATCGACTATCTAACAATGAGATCTATTAATTCATGTGTAATTGATCTAAGTAAAATATTTAGATACATTACAAGTAATATGAACACTTTGATTAACTATAAAAAAAATCATCTATCTAACAATGAGATCTATTAATACCTGTAATTGACAAGAACAATATGGATGTTACAAACTTAATATTGACTTTGATAATTAACTATTAAAAACCATCTATCTAACAATGAGATCTATTAATTTGAACAATGAATTTATGGATGCACAAATAAATCTATCATAATCTATTAAGTGAACATAATCTGCAATGACTCTTTATGAAACGGGCGCTCGTTATTTAAATCAAAACGGGTGCCCATTTTGTAGTTTCACAAAATGGGCGCCCGTTTTGTGAATTTAAAGAAACGAGCGCCTGTTTTATAAATCTATGAGTGGGAACCATACTCGCTGGCTTGGGTTTTGGTTTAGGATAGGCTTGGTGGGACCAAGCCTATGCTTGACCCTACAAAAAAATGACTAAGGCATTACAGAATAAAATTTTTGTCTTGCCATAATTTTTTGGACACCTTCCCGAATGAATTTTTCGATAAAACAAAAACCCATTTTAACTCTTATTGTGCAGATTATAAAAATATAAATTTTATAGTGATATGATAAATTTTAATATTTTTACAATATTTATTAAGCCAACGTGGTACCTAAACTTGAAATACTAAGGTTAACTAAAACTTTAATAACTTTTTTAATTTTACATTTTTTGAAAAATGAGTTATATGACACCAATCTACATAGAATTTCCTTCAAATTAATTTTTTTTTTTGAAAAAAAGTGAAGTTATCATCAAATTATGGTGCTCGTGCACCAAAGGTTTCGAAAATGTACTTTATAGTCAATTGAAAATTAATAAAAAAATATTCAATAAAAAAATAAGATAAAATATTCTCACCAATCTTCAGTGTTTTAGGTACCTTTTCCCAAAAGGATTCACAAAAATACATTCATTTACTTCAAAAAAGGGTGACCGTACACGTGTTAGGTGTGGTCCCGAAACATGCATTTTGAAAAAGTGGTTTTTAAACATGCATACTAAAATTTAATTTATACCATGTGGGTATTGAAATAAATTACATATTTGAAAACTAGACTCCAAGCACTAAATTTTATATTACTCAAGTTTTTCAAGATTCAATCATTAAGTGCCTCAAATTTTGACATCAATTGATAGAAATTTTGAAAAATAGAGAAAACACTTCCACTTTTTGGCCAAAAGTGGGACTCAACTTCTTGCACCCACCCAAAGATTAGATCCAATTAAGTTATGAAACTCAAAAAAATACCATACTCTGCACTCTACCTTGATAAAATTCGATTCCAACACCTACTAATCAACCACAACTTTTTGCAACTTCTCTTTCCTCTTGCATTCAACAATTAGTTTCTTCTTTATTTTTCCTTTAAAAAGAACTCCATTCTGCTGCCTTAACAAAACCTAAATCCAATGATCCAAATTAATTCTGTCATCAAAAATCACATTTGACCATACATTCTTTATTTTCTCCCGACCACGTTGGCTCAGATTCAATCTGTACCTTGGAACTTGTTCCAACTCCATAAACCATTTTGACCAAATAAAAACTTCTTGAAGAATCTTCCTTAAATGTATTATCTAGATTAATGTGTTGTCAATACTTTCCACATATACCTCCTCACTCTTATAAAATCATCAATCATCCCAATAAAAAATCAACATTCACTATCGCTCCTGAAACCTTTACAAACTGTTCTTTGTTCACCTATTCAACCTTACCTATTCACCCATTCTCCTAGTTCACTGGTTTGTCTAGCTCACCTATTCTTTCAACATCACTTCCAAATCATCAAATGACCTTTACCTTTGGACATTTTAAGGTGCGATCTTAATCATATCATCTTGACATCATTATAAGTCATATTACATGACCACTCTAGATAATGCTATACAGATTTGAAATAACATTCAAATCATTTAACTACTTGTCACTGATTGCTTTAGCTAATACCCATTTTGATTCCATCATACATAACTTTCTCAATTCTTCACATAAATAGGTTCTATTGTAAACATATCATTATAACTCATCATTAAACCTTCATGTACAATAGCAACACTTAATTCATTATGAAATTCATTCTTTGCACTAATGAATATGTGGTAACATGCCAAAACACTTAGTCAAATAGTTGACATCAATGACAACCATATAAATGATTTACTTGTCATCAAATCTTGTTCCAATCTTCATCAAATCATCATCAATAATAACCAACAATCTTATCATGGCATCTCTTCAACATTTATGCCAACAATCATCACCATCAATCAGTTATGCCAACGATCTCCCCCTTTGGAATTGATGACAACTCTATAACTCCTTTTGACTTTTGGTACTATCACTTCTCTGTTCTGACTTGTTGATGGAATCTCATTGTACAATCTACAACACTATAGATAGAAGTGGAAACATTTTCCTCTTTTCTTTGCATCTTTGACTTCCTTGTTTTCCCTTCTTTGATATTTGTTCACTCCCCCTTTAATTGTTCTCTTTTTCTTATTTTGACTCCTCTTCTTATTTTGATTCTCTCCTTTTATACTCTTCTCCCTATATTTATTCTCTCCTTATACAATACTCTTCTCCCATATGCTTCTCCCCCTTTGAAGACAATGCTAAAGGTGAATCATTTATCATTCTCATCTTTGTGTCCTTATACTGATTTCTGACCTATCCTTGCTTGATCTTTCTCTTCCTCTACTAAGATTTCTCCCTTAGTAGAGTAGTCCATTGGTACACCAATTCATACATATGATTCTCTTTCTTCCACATATGAACTGATGCAATCTACATCTTTCCTCTATTTTATAGTAGATAGGACAAGAACCCCTAATCTACCTCAGATATATTCAAAGCTCTCCTTTGGTAGTGGTTTGGTAAATATGTCAAAAATTTTCTCCTTTGTAGAAATATACTCAATTCTGACCTCCTTCTCTTGTACTTGTTCTCTTAGAAAATGATACTTTATTGCTATATGTTTTGTCTTTGAATGCATCACTTGATTCTTTGAGATATTAATAGTACTTGTTATCACGGTGTATTACAACTGGTTTAGTTACTTTTTCATGAATACCTTCAAGAATCTTCTTAATCTAGTTTATCTGTTGACAATTTATAACAACAACAATATATTCAGCCTCTACAATAGATTGTGATATATAGTTCTACTTCTTTCTTGTCCATGACACTAATCTTTCTCCTAGAAAGAAAGCTCCTCCACTGGTACTTTTCCTATCATTAACATTACTAGCCCAATCAGCATCTATAAACATATTTAGACTGAAATCTCTTTATTTTTCAAACCATAAACCATAGTCCTCTGTCTCCTTAAGATATATGAGTATCCTCTTCACTATTTTCATATGAGAATCTTTAGGATTTGAATAAAATATAGCAACTATGCCAATTGCATGAGCTATATCCGTTCTTCTATGAACAACATATCGCAACTTACCTATCATTGATCTCTACAATATTTCATTTACCTCTTTTGAATCATCTTCCTTAGACAATTTGTAGCTTGTGATCATAGGTGTACCAATTGGTTTTGAGTCTTCCATTCCAAATGTTTTTAGTATCTCCTTGATGTACTTTGACTGACTAATGTATATACTTCTCTTCATCTATTGTACTTGAATTCTTATAAAGAATTTTATCTCACAGATCATAGACATTTTAAATTCCTTTCTCATCTCATCTGCAAATGATTTTCATAATGCTTCATTTCCACCAAAGATTATATCATCAAAACATATTTCAACAATCAATATCCTATCCTCATTTTCATCTTAAGATACACATTGTTGTTGTCACTAGTCCTTGTGAATCCATTTTTCATCAGATAAGAGTGAAGTATTCTGTACCATTCTCTTGGAGATTTTTTCAATCCATACAATTCTTTATGCAATTTGCAAACCATGTTCTTACCTTTTTCATCAACAAATCCTTTAGGTTGTTCTATATATATCTCTTCTTCAAGTATTCCATTTAGAAAGGTAGATTTCACATCCATTTGATAGACTTTGAATCCTTTGTATGAAACGTAAGCTAGAAGTATTCTAACTCCTTCCAATCTAGCAATAGGGGTGAAAGATTCACCATAATCAAGACCTTCTTCTTGAGCATATTCTTTGTAAACTAATCTTGCTTTATTTATGATTGCCTCTCCTTTCTCAATTAGCTTGTTCTTAAAAATCCACTTAGTACCTATCACATTTTTGTTAGTAGGTCTGGGTACTCAAGTCCATGTTTTATTATTCTCATTCTGATCAATTTCTTCTTTCATTTCTTTCATCCAATCATCATCTTTTAGTATAACAAACAATTTGTATCTTTAACCTTATTTCTTGTCATAACACCAACATTCTTATCTCCAATAATTTTAGATTCAGAGTGATTATGTCTAAGTCTTGCATACCTTGCAATTACTGGTTCAACATTCTAATTTCTTTCATCTTCATTTTCATTGTTATATGCATTGTCACTCACTAGTTGAGCGTTACTTTCTCCTACATTCATTTGTGGTATTATTTCAGGTTCCACCAGTTCATAGTAGATGATCTTACTGTAATCTTTAGGTTTCTTTTTTCTATCTTCTTCATTCTTCCCTAAAAATTCATCAACTTTTACATTTGCACTCTTAATGATTTTTTTAGTCCTTTTATTCAAACACTTATATGCTTTACTTCTTGTGGAGTAACCAAGATATATACCCTCATCTCCTTTAGTGTCAAACTTTCCATTCATTGCATCCTTCTTAATATAACATTTTCTTCCAAAGATTTTGAAATAGATAACAATGGGAGTATATCCATACCATAATTCATAGGGTGTCTTGTTTGTACCTTTCTTGAGTTGTACACTCTATTCAAAGTACAGACCGTAGTACTTATTGCTTCTCTCCAAAATTGTTGTGTCACTCTTTGTTTTAGCAATGTTTTTTCACATTCTTTGATAGATTTGTTCCTCTTTTTTGCAATTCCATTTTGTTGTTGTTTCCTTGGTGTTGTTAGTTGTCTCTTGATTCCATTCTCATCATAATATGTATTAAACTCACATGAAGTGAATTCACCTCCTCTGTCAGATCTAATACATTTGAGAGTCTTACCTATTTCTTTTTAAACTCTAGCTTTATGCATCTTTCAAACATATGAAAAACATCAGATTTGAATTTCAAAAAAATTACTGACATCATTCTTGAATAGTCATAAAAAAAAATGAAATGCTTATCACCATAATAAATTTTTGGTCCAATAGGTCCACACAAATTAGTATGTACCAAATCAAGAATTTTTTCTGATGAATAAGTTTTAGTAGTAAAGCTTGAACTTGTCATATTTCCTAATTGACATTCTTTGCACATAACATTCTCAAGTTTGACTAAAGTAGGTATACCTCTTACACATTTCTTCTTACTGACCTTTATCAGATTATCAAAGCTTACATGGAAAAACCTTTTATGCCTGTTGGCCCACTTTGGTCCCCCAATTTTAAAGTTTTAAAATTTAAGTCTCCCTATGTCATTTATTGTTTAGAGGACTAATATTTGTCAAATTTCTAATATTTAGAAATTCTATTGGGTGAAGAATATCATCTAATATCTGCAGTAATGGCCAAAAAAAATTATACATCAAACTTCTATGATTCAGTATGATTGGGAACCATTTTGGAAATCTTCTCCTTGGGGTGACTGAGGATCATGTTATTGAATATGAAACCCAACAATCACTTTGTTTTCCCTCTTATAATATTTCCCTCTTCATATTCTGGATGATGCTTTGTGATTGCTCATAAAATCATGTGGTTGTTGTATAATTTGTCATTAGAGAATTGAATAAAAGGATTTTTTCTAGTTGAGAGTGGATGTAGGCAATTGTTGAACCACTGTAAATTTGTGTCTTGTATTTGAATCTCTATTTTATTGTTTGTTTTTCATTAATCTGTTGTTGATTAAATTAACAATTGGTATCAGAGAAGGTTGTGTTCAATCTTTGGAAGAAGATATTCGAGCTTAAGTGGGAGTAATGGAGAGTGATGAAGGAAAGGTCCAAAGATTTAATGTCCACATTTATAAATTGTGGAAGATGTAGTTAGAAGAATACTAATGTGTAGAAGAGTTTTGGCGATCATTTTATGGTAAAGTGAACAAACCAACAATGATGTTGAATGAAGATTGGGATGTCTTCGAACGAAAAACCTTGGGAGTGATTTGGTTGCACTTATCTCCAACATTAGACTTCAATATATCCAACACAATAAACATTGCTGATTTGATGGGTACATTAAAAAAGTAATAAGAAAAGTCTTTATCCTCGAACAAGCATCATGTACATTGATGGGATGAATTTGGGGAATCTGTTGCTTCGGTAAAAATAAAGGGTCACACTCAAGTTTGGTAGTTGTTCCACAACATAAGGTAGTAGAGTCGGAGAATGAGGGAGGTTTCCTTAGTCTGAATGATAACAAGGGTTTTATGGAGAGAAAGGACTTGCAAGTCGTATGAGAGTGAAGAACATTCCACCTTTGCAAATGGGGATCTTGTTTGTCTACTCCCATAGAAGGCAAGTGACTCTATTTTTTGGGAATTTGTATAGTTTTAAGGCAATGGGAGGTAAAAAGTCTCGTAAAATCATGGTGTGGAACATGGGCTCTATATCTCCATATTTTTTTACCAACCAATACAATATTTACAGAGAAACAACTGGACTTGTCTCTAGAGTCAAGAGAAAAAGTTCGCATGTTTATTTACAAAGTACGAGAAGATTTGGATGGAGCATAAACCATATTGCAAAAGAGACCTATTTTGGAAGCAAAGCATGTATTATGGCATTGACAGTATTGGGAAGATCATTGGAGAGAATTTCCTCAGTTTTGGCAATGACTACGAAGGCTCGTTGTTATAGTGGCAGTTAGGGGAGTTGAGTGCCATGGTTTCGTGGTGTTGGTGTTAAGAGTGGAAGTCAATTTGATGTTCATAGAACAGTGGTGACTGGACATGTTGAGCAGCTAATGAATGTGGCACCATGGGCATATGGCTTTGGGGTTTGGGATGATCGAAAGAGAGGGTCGTTATCTATTAGTGTTAGGAGGTGGAATATTTTTTTCCATTTCAAAACAAAATAAGTGGAAATTGATAGATATTTGAAGAAAACTATTAACAAAGACCTTGTTCTTAAAAAGTTATTTGTGTGTGGATTGTGTTGGGAGATTTCCTCACAAAATCCATGTGAAGCAATATTCATAAGGAAAAAAGAGCACTTGGAAAAGGTGTTTTTAATGGGGAACATGGCATCTGAAGTAGGTGAAGTTAGGGTGAGTGAGAGGCTTGCAGAATTGCATCAGGGTTTGTCTTCGGTATGGCATTGTTGGAAGGAGTTGGAGCAGAGTAAATCAGTGAGGAGGAAAATGATTATAGTTAGCATAGTTACACTTGCAGTTCTAAGACATATGGTATCCTCTATTTTGTAGATTCTAGATATAGAAATTGTTATGATTCCTTCGTCAGATAAAATATTTATGTTATTGATGAAGTTTCAAAACTTGGTTTTTCTTTCAAAAGCTTTTTTAAGACTACAAGAAGTGGATAAAAATGTGATTAGAGAAGAGTCTGGGAAAGATTATTTTGACTCAGATGTAGCAAAATGAATCATATGGAGTGTTCATGAATAATTCTTACGAAGTTGAAATCTTGTAATGCTTCTCAGAGTCTGATGTGAGGTTATGGATATTGTTGGGTTTCAAGGGGGAGATTGTTGAATATGAAACCCAACAATCACTTTGTTTTCCCTCCTATAATCTTTGTCTCTTCGTATTTAGGATGATGCTTTGTGATTTCTTATAAAAGCATGTGGTTGTTGTATAGTTTTTCATTAGATAATTGAATAAAAGGATTGCTCTAGTTGAGAGTGGATGTAGCAATTGTCGAATCACTGTAAATTTGTGTCTTGTATTTGAATCTCTATTTTGTTGTTTATTTTTCATTAATCTATTGATGATTAAATTAACACATGTTTGATACCCACATTCATTGTTGTGGATACATGAAGATTATTGTGAACTTTTAGAACTTAGTTACGATTCCTCTATTTCATACTAAGGCATATTTTTTAAAGAGTATTCTCCACTAGATGTTGCATGATAATAAAGGTTAGACATCATCTATTTTCAATTTTAATTTTCTTTGATGCTCCTATACTACAACAATATTATTCTATATACACGTCACATTAATAATATTTAGTTGAAATTATATGGTTATAAAGATGAGAAGATATGTGAAATTATAGTGGTAATTTTACAAATACCCACTTAATGATGTGTAAACATGATGATGAGGAAGTTGATAAATCACCCTTGGTATATGGCCGAAGATGGGGGACCAAAAAGGTGCCAAATTTTTTTTGGTCCCCAAAAAGAAATAGGGCATACACCCTATGTAAAAATAAGAAGTAGGCAGAGGGTTTTGGGGTGGTGGTAGTTGTTAAAGAGCGGCATTTTGAGGGTTTTGTTGTTGTGGGGCAATATTTTGAGGTTTTTTTGTTTTGGGGCAATGTTTTGAGGGTTTGGTTGTGGTGGTATCCCAGGATGAGAAGGTGGTTGTTGTCTATTTTTCATCAAGCATCGTTTTGAGAATCTGACATAAAAGTTATAAAAAATCTTAAACAACTGAAAAACCCCTATTTAAATTCAATTTCAAACAAAAATAATAAAAAAACCAAATTCTTACCTCTTCGATGACGTGACATTGTGAGAAATTGGTGTAAACACTAGGAAAATCAAAATCTAGTAGGAACACGATCAGGTTATGTCATTCTTGCAATAATTTTAGTTGTTGTTCACCATTTTTTACGTTAAAACTAACTTTGGTCTATGGGCAAACAAAAAACATATAGTTTTAAAAAATGTGTATGGGTTCTTGAGGAGTAAGAAGGTACTTTTAGTTCTTCAAGAACTGATCTGGTTTTGAAGAACTTTAGGCTCGGTTTTACCAAGCTGTAACCCAAGTGTGTTATTTGAAATTTTAAATAGCCTGAGAGGGTTACAAAGAATTTTGGGTTTTTTGGGGGGTGTGGCCACTTTTCTACTCACCATCTTGGTGCACTTGCCCCATAAAATACTTCTTATTTATGTTTACTTGGTTTCTCCACATGTTTTTAGAGGTAAAATATTTGTATTCAACCACTACATTCAATATTTTTGTGTTGGACCAAAAAGTTAGATGCTTCTTAGTTTATTAGGGGTAGACTTGGGGGTTCTAGATGATTGTTTGGAATTAGAAAATAACTAGGGTATCATGGATCTCTTTAAATATTAGAATATAATTTTTGATAGGAATTCTATTATTTGTAAAGTAGGTATTTGAAAAAAATCTTCTTCTCTTGAAAAAAAATATATTTTTTGGAACATTTGATGTACTTCTATAAAACTTACATAATTGAATAAGGAGAGTAATATTTTTTTAAATAATCTAGCCCTGGTGGTGGTGTAAACTCTATCATTCATTGTAATATAACCATAGTCAAAGTTAGATGTGCTAGGTTATCCTAATGGATTTTCTCATAATGGTTTAACCGAGAAATTATGGTTTAACCTAGAAACTATGGTTAATAACCTTGATCTTATGTTCCTTGGTGCTAACGATGTAATGGGTTAGTGGGTAACTGATTACTCTTATAATAATAATAATTGCATATTGTTGGTGTTCATAAATTATTTATATATCTTTTGTGGCCATATCCCTTTTACATGTCTTATCTATTCCTTTCTTGAGGAGATCCTTGTGTGTGTGTATGATGTTGGGATTATTTAATTATTTTAAGGCTCATTGGAAGTCTTGCTTAGCTAATATGTGCCAAATTTTGTGTCCCATATCATTACCAAATATCAATAAAAAAAGGATTACATACCACATTTATAAAAAAATTAAGTTTTTTACGTTTGACTAGTCTTTTCTTACATAGTTACAAGTTATATATTGTATCCTAAGTTCCAAATTATAGTCTTCTTGGAGTTGAGATATGGCTTGTATTTTGCATGTTATCATATGGATTATGGACCTCAAAATTTGAAATGCATGTTATAAATTAGACTCCAAAGTTCAAATTACAATCTTGACAGAGATTCAACTTGTGTTTTGATTTTAAATGACTACTAGTTATATTTTTGGTCTTGAGCTCTTAAATCATTTTGATTAGTTGGGCTCCAATGTTCAAGATGCATGTCCATCAATGATTATACCTATATTTGTAATTCTCAATATGTGATTTTTTGGGTAGAATTTGAAATTTAAGTTGTAGTTGCTTCTATATTTGACATTCAATGGGGAGATTGATTTTTTGTATGGGTAATCATTATTGATTAAAATCTTCAAGTTAACTTTAAGGCTAGTATGTGTTCAAACTTTTAATGGTCATTCTCATGTTTCTAAAGGTTAGTTAAATTTAAATGTCCAAATCTCGTATTATGTGATAACTCAGATCTAATAGTTGAGGATAATAAATGCATATGTTGACCTGATGGACCTCGATTCTCCTCTTTGAAAATGGTGCCATGTTGGAAACATTTGAGAGATAGCTCAAAATAGACTCAGTCGCAAATCCTCATAGTAGGTTTTGTTAGAGGAAAATGTAACAATGGTAGGCTTTTTGTCATACTAGTTGCCACTGACTTGAGGGTTTTCTCCCAAACAATTCATATTGTGAATCACTCGACGCAAATTCGCTAGAAAATTTTATGCCCAAAAGAAGGAAAGTAGTGTGTTTAAGTACCAAACCAAGATAGGTTAGCGGACCCATAACTAGCCAACATGTTTTCAATTTTTTAAAATTATTATTAATATTATAAATGCAATTAATATTATATAGTTGTATTATTTGTATTATATTAAAACTAGCAATTGCACCTTGGTGTGCAATGGGTATGCCGAAGATGTGTAGAAGATAAATTAGGAAAAAAATTTATACAAATTGTGTAGGTTTGAGATCAATTGCAAGTCATTTAGCTAGTGATGTTTTTTGTGTAAAAAATGTTTAAATGAAGAAGTGATAGCTTGAAATCAACTATGCATCCAATTACAAGGATTCAAAATTGATTGAAATAAAACCTCTGAATTAGGATAATGGAACACAATAAGACAATATAAATCAAAAGCACAATACCATAAAAAAATAAGTTGATTAGTATGCATGGACACATGCGAATTTAAGAATTACAATTAGAAAAGTTTTAACTCAACTCTAATTTCATATTGACTAAACAACTATACATAATTATTACAACAAATAACTCTAAAGTGAAATATGTAAAAAGGAAATACTTTTAGCTAAGGCCAATTATATATTTAATAGGGTTGAATTGTGTACATACATGCTATATTTTATCTTCGTGGACCCAACGACCTATTTGATGGTGTTGACCCCACTGGCTGTTGTCCTTGATGACAAGGCTCTTGTGTGGATTTTGAATGTGGGTCCTTATTTTATTCTAAAGGTGGTTCATGCATTATATTATTGGAACATACACATTGTGGATGGTTGACTCAAGTTTGGTTTGAACTTAACTCTTCATTCACTCGTGGTCTCTCTTTGGACTTTTGACGGATGTGAAATGTTTAATCATTTTGATTTGGGACTTCTCTTTGACATCAAAAAGCATTGCATCATTTCTCTTTGTGCTTATTCACAAACCCTACAGGACACCCCCATGAGCTTACTCCTGTGCTATTCCACCCAGTCTTGTTGATCTTTGGATTTTGGGTTTTTGGTTATATGAATCTACGTTTTCATAGCTCTTACCAATGATGGTTTATTTGTAGAGAATGATGAGCACTGCAAATAGTTTCTATGGTTCCAAAGCTTCCATATTGGTTTCTTCTCAAATATTTTTGAGCATCCTTTTTCGAGTGATATCATTTCTTCCCTTTGATTCTAATTTTGTTTTTAAAGAGAAGGCACTGAAGAAATGTTGTAATGTTTCATATGTGCTTGAAACGACAAGTTACTTCACAACTGAAAGATTTGTTCATAGATTAAAATTGGTTCAAATGCAGTT
The DNA here is from genome assembly GCA_027943335.1 of Chamaecyparis obtusa. Classification (NCBI taxonomy): domain Eukaryota; kingdom Viridiplantae; phylum Streptophyta; class Pinopsida; order Cupressales; family Cupressaceae; genus Chamaecyparis; species Chamaecyparis obtusa. The sequence goes on along the minus strand of BSBK01002439.1, from coordinate 901,281 downwards.
GTTTTAGTTTATGTATTGGGTTAATTTGTTCTTTCACAATTTGATATATAACCCAGGATGATGGAAAAACATTGTCAAAGTTTTTTTTAGTTAAAAATCCAGTTTCAAAACTGCCCCATACGGGCCTTGGAAAGGAAAGTTGTTGTAGTTTTTCTTAAAGTCTTTTTGATAAAAACCATGGCATTTTAATGAAACTGTTAACCCGCCTAGGATTTATTTTCTCTTGATGGGTTACGGTTATCATATGGTTGGAAATTTGTTATAATCCTAAACAAGTTCACTTGTAACAAAATATTGGTTTTCTTGAATGAAAATTCTAAAATACATCCCTATATAAGGAAGTATATAGGTGTGTGTGAAATGTGAAGTGAAAAATTAAGATTGTAAGAGATATGCATTCATATATATGGAAGTATTTGGCAGAAGATTGAGAGCAGTAATTTTATGATTACTTATATATATAAATGTATGAGTTCACAACATACAAGTATATATATATATATATATATATATATATATATATATATATATATATATATATATATATATATATATATATATAATTCTGGTAAATCAAAAGTATTGTAAGAAAGGAAGGGTTGTAGCCCTTGCAGTTGAAGCTACATAAACATTGTAAGGAGTTGATGCTCAATAAAAGCTATCTCACTTGGAGTGGTTTTTTCATCCTATGATGAAACTGATTTGGTTTTTGAGGGTTTTCCCACTCAGCACAAAAATCTCTTGTGATGTCTCCTTTTGTGAGTTTTGATTTTTCTTTGAGTTCTTGCATCCTCTTTCTTGTCTATGCATATAGTTGTTTTTGCCATTTACAACTTCATTATTATATCTTCTTTAAAGTGATAAAATTTTTAATTACATCTCTATTCTGATTCCCCCCCCCCTCTTAGAATAGTATCCACTTCCAACAAGTGGTATCAGAGCAAGGGTTCCTATTAGGCCTACCTATAGGAATTATTCTGGGTCTTTGTGGAAGTTATCATGACTTGGGCTGAAGGTGCTTTTCTCACTCAAGCTCCATTGTTTAATGGTACAGACTATGTGTTTTGAAAAGTTATGATGGAAGCTTTTATTAATTCTTTGGATGTTCATATGTGGGAAGTTGTCATGTCAAAGTATATTGTCCCTAAAACCATACCAATTGATGTTGACGCTAAAACCAAGTATGAACTTGATAAAAGAGCCAAGTTTGCTATCTTGTGTGGTCTGACAAAATATATTTTTGTCAAAGTCATGTACTATCAATCAGCCAATGATATTTGGGTTAAATTAGAAACCATTTATCAATGAGATGAAAAAGTAAAAGAGTCTAAACTGATAACTTTAAAGACACAATTTGATGATCTGGAAATGCATGAAGATGAAAGTATTGCAGCCTATTTTTTAAGAGTTGATGAAATTATAAATGCTAGAAGAGGTCTAGGTGAAAATATTGACGAACATTACATTGTCTCAAAATTTATTAGATCTATTCTGCCAAAATTTGATACAAAAATTTATGCTCTAGAAGAAAAGAAAAGTTTTTCAAAAATGACTTTGCATTAGATTCAAGGAACTCTAACTGCTTATGAAATGAGAATCAATAATCGTGTTTGTTCATCTTCAAAAGAAACAACCTTCAAGGTTGAAAAAAAAGGATGAAAGTGATTCTGATATAACAAATGCTCTTGAAGCACTTCTTGTTAGAAAGTTAAATAAGAAATATCATGGTAAACCAAAATATTTTAATTATGGACAACTAGGTCACTTTGCTGCAAAGTGTCCCAATGATAATCAGAATGATGATTTTGATAAATCTAAAAAATATTTCAACAAGAAACCATGGAATCAAAACAAACCTTTCGAGAATTTTAAAAAGAAGAGTCTCTTAGTAAAAGAAGACTTTGATGATGATTCTAATTCAGGAGAGGAAGGAGAAACTTTAATCATGGCTGAGATAATAAAGAAACTTGAAGAGGTTCAAACAAAATCTTCATCTGATTCAGATGAAGATATAAATCTTGAAGAAGAATTACTTTTTTCTCTTCAAGAAATCAAGAAATTAAAGAAATTAATTTCTACACATGAGAAAAATGGTCTAGATTTACAGGTTGAGTTAAGTAATGCAAATCAGATCATTGAAAAACAAAAATCTGTGATTGAAGAAAAAGGAAAAAAATTGATTTCATTGCAAAAGCTTATTGATCAATTGAGTTCAAAATGCAATTTTGAACAAGGTGAATCTTCAAAGCAGGTCCTCTCTTCTGCCTTCAAAGGTTATTGTTATAAATGTAATGTTTTTGGTCATAAGGCTAGCAGTTGTAGGCAATTTTCTCATAAATCTTTGTGTGGTTTTGAGAAAGCAACCAGATGTTTTAAATGTTTTTTCTATGGTCACTTTGCTAATTAGTGTAGGATGAATTTGAGGCCTAAACAAGTTTGGAAACTTAAACATGTTCATACTGAAAAGTCTCTTGTAGTACAAATTGCTTTATTTACACAAAAATCTGCTACATGGGTTATGGATAGTGGGTGTTCCCATCATATGACTGGGAGTAAGAAAAAGTTTGTTACTTTCAAAAAATTTGGTGGAGGCTTTGTCAGGTTCTTACATCGCTGGCCGTGGTTCAATTTGTTTAAACAAAGACACTCCTATACATGATGTGTATTATGTTGAAGGCTTAAAACATAATCTTCTGAGTGCCGGTCAAATATGTGACTGTGGTTATTCTATTTCATTCAATGCTCAAGGTTGTTCTATAAAAAATACAAGAGGAAATGTTATAGCAAGTGGTTTGAGAATAGGTGGAAATGTTAACAATTTAATTGATTCAACGAATCAGGAAACATCTTTAATTAACACCTGTTTCATGACTCAAGTTGAAGAAAATTGGTTGTGGCATAAAAGATTAGGACATATCAATTTTGATAATCTTGTTAGGATAAGAAAGAATAAAAAGGTTAGAGGATTGCCTCTAATCAGTAAACCAACAAATATCTGTGAAGAATGTGTAAAAGGGAATCAAACCAAGTCTTCCTTTAAAACAAAAGAGTATCTTTCTACAAGGCCTTTGGAACTTGTCCATACTTATTTATGTGGACCAACCAAAACTCAGTCTATTAATGGTGAAAAATACTTTATGTTATTTGTGGATGATTATTCTAGAATGGTTTGGGTTACTTTTTTAAAACATAAATCAGAGGCTTTTGAACGTTTCAAGAAGTTTAGGAAAATGGTAGAAAGAGATACTGATTTAAAGCTAAAATGCCTGAGATCAGATCAAGGAGGGGAATTCACCTCTCAAGAATTCATTAAGTATTGTGAAAGACATGACATGAGAAGACAATACTCAACTGCTCGTACACCACAAAAAAATGGTGTTGTGGAAAGAAAAAATAGAACAGTAAAAGAAATGGCTAGGACAATGCTGAATGAGGCTAAGTTGCCTGATAGGTTTTTGAAAGAGGTTGTTCATACAACTACTTATATTCTTAATAGGGCTTGGATAAGAATAAGAACTTCATATACTCCCTATGAATTGTGGTATGGAAAAACTACAAATGTTAAGCATTTTAGAGTTTTTGGTTGCAAATGTTTCATTAGGAAAGATGATGATATCTTAGAAAGTTTTGGTTCTAAGTCTGATGAAGGTATCTTCTTAGGTTACTCCACACATAGTAAATCTTTCAAATGCTATAATAAAAGATTAAACAATATTGTGGAAGCCATCAATGTTGTGTTTGATGAAGGTGATATGTCCTATAAACATCATGAAAAGAATGACGAAGAATAAAATATCATGTAAGCTTTGATTCAAGTATTAAAAATCAGAATCCTCATGATGAAGAATCAGATCTAGAAACACCAGAATGTAATGAGAAAGAAAATTTATCAAGTCCTAAAGTTACTCAAAAAACTCCTTCTAGAATTATTGCAAAGAGACATCCAGAATCCTTAGTCATAGGAGATATTGATGCAAGTATCTTAACTAGAAGAAAAGTCAAATCTGATGAACATGCTCATATAGCAGAACATTTTTTCTTATTATTAGATTTTGAACCCACAACTGTATCTGCAGCTCTTAAAGACTCTAACTAGTTACCTGCTATGTAGGATGAGATAAATCAGATTGAGAAGAATAAAACATGGGAATTAGTGCCAAGACCTGACGACAAAAATGTCATAGGTGGGAAATGGGTTTTCTGTAAGAAACTTGATGAAAACATAAAGGTTGTCAAGAATAAAGCCAGATTTGTGTGTAAAGGATATGCTCAGGAAGAAGGGATTGATTTTGGAGAAATATTTGCTCTTGTAGCTAGAATGGAATCCATTAGAATTTTTCTAGCTTATGCTAGTTACAAGAAATTTATTATTTATCAAATGGATGTCAAAAAAACCTTTCTAAATGGATATCTTGAGGAACAAGTGTATATGAAACAACCGAAAAGTTTTGTATCCTCAAAAACACCTGATTATGTGTATCGATTAAAGAAGGCATTATATGGACTAAAATAAGCTCCTAGAGCTTTGGTATTCCAAGCTAGATAAACATCTTCTTAGCATTATTTTTGTTCGAGGTAGTGTAGACAACACTCTCTAAACTAAAGTTGTCCATGGTGAAATCTTAGCAGTTGAAATCTATGTTGATGACATTATTTTTGGGCCCACTAATGATGATATGTCAAAACAGTTTTCAGATATAATGGAATTTGAATTTGAAATGTCACTTCTAGGTGAACTCAAATTTTTCCTTGGTCTACAAATATCTCAACTCCCACATGGCTTATTCATATCACAGACTAAATATGCAAAATAAATGTTGAAAAGGTTTGATATGGCTGATTGTAAGCCTATTGGTATACCTATGGAAACCAGTTGTTGTACACTCAAAATGTGCACTTCTCTAAGTCATTACTTCCAAGAGAATCCATGAATGGGAAACCTTGAGAAAGCGACCTAGAGCTCCCTATGCATGGAGTTACAAGGATATTTAGATTGCTCTCAGCTAGAGCTATGAAGCATATGAGCTTGCTAGTCAACCACACAATGGGAGATTCAATGAGACAAGGGCAAGAATGCCAATATCCTCAAGAATCTAAATGAAAATGCAATGCAACTATGCTAAGAATGAAGGATGCAACTAAGCTATGAAAGGAAAATGCAAGTATTACAAATCCTTACTAATTAAGCTATGTGAGCTAAACTAGAAATGCCATGAAAACTAGGTTAAAATGCAAGAATGAAGACTAAAAGCAATAAGATCTCCAAAGCTCCAAAATCTCCAAGAAAACCTACAGCATAAGATTAGTATTCAAAATCTGGATCCTAAAATGAGAAGAGAGCTCTCCTTTTAAAGGAAATGAAAAGGAATGGACCATGGAGATTAAGAGGCAAAAGAGTTGATCAAGGGTGGAGTTTGAAAGAGGGATCAATCCATGTGCACAAGTTTCCTCCAATGAGAAATAAGAGTTGACTTTTGTGTCCCATGTGAGACAAAAAGACCTTTTCTTCTTTTTATAAAATAAGAATAATGCTTTATTTGTGCAACTTAGGATAAGAGGAAAGTGGGGGCTTTTATTTAATAAAATGGGAGGAAATTCCTTTTAATTAAATAAAGACTTAGGATAAAATGGTTAATCTATAGAATATAATCGAATAAATGATAGAATTAGGATTTGATCAAGGAAAATTGATTTGAAAATTGCTAAGTGTTGATTCAGGAAATTGATAAATTGAAGAATGGGGCCCAAAGTCTAGGTGACCATTTTAGGGTGCATACATTTGCCCCTCTTTGACTAATGTGAGATCGATTTGGGATCACATGTAGTCAAAGAATGAAATTTGAAGTGTGAGATCGATTTGGGATCACAAAACAACCCAGACGTGTGTTCGACAGATGAGAACACATCAGGACAAAGATAAGCTGATTAAAAAAGACAAGGCCAACACCCCTGTAAATAGGTGATTGTCAAGTCTCAAAGAAGAGATAAGAATCTCAAGGTTCAATTGATAAAGCTGAATCAAGGTTTGAAGTTTGATAGGTACTACCCCCTTGGAATCAAAATCGAAAGCAGGTAGAGGAGAGACAAAAAATTGATAAAGTTGATCAAATCATTAGAAATCATAATCAAAGATGAAAGATGATAGAATAACCATCAAGCAGTGAAGGTATGTCTCAGTTTGACGAGGTTTGACTAAGAAAGATATAGGATAAAGATGAAGTCAACACCTTAGAGAGATGAAGTGAAGGAGATGAATGGAAGACTAGGGGAATGAAAGAGATGGAAATGAAGATGCCCCAACAAAGATCGAAGGATCATGCCTCAAATGGTTAGCCAACTGTGCATAAGAATGGGAAAAATTTGAAATGAGATTTTGATCATCGAGATGAACTCGGATTTTGATTTTGATCTTGAAAATGGATCTAGGACGTCAACATTAGCCAAGGGTGCAATTTTCACAAAATTCTAAGGTGTTTTGAAAATCAGGTCAAAAAGTCAAAAGGCTATATAAGGGGTAAAAAGGTCATTTTCAAATTCATTTGTCTTTTGTGATTTTGAGAACCTCGAGAGCTCAGAGAGAGAAAATGGCCCAGCAAGCAATGATTCTGGTCCACAAACATTGATTCGAGTGTGGTCGGTTGCACAATCGGCCTCCTCACTATGCTGCCTCGGTAAGTTTTCAGAAAAACTAGCTTGTTTGAGTTATTTAGAGCATTTAAAACACATTTTTTATTGTTTTTAAATATTTTAAATTTTATGTGGGTGAAAGTTCGTACGATAAATTGAAAGTATCGCACACCTTTGAGACTCTATATCGTGCAATAGTTTACGGGTCCACAAACAATCACACCACTGTTCAATCCAGTATCGCACGATACTAGATGAAACATCGTGCAATATTGTGCGAACTATCGTATAGGAAAAGAGTATCGTACTACTATTGAAGAAAGTATCACATGATACAATACCAAAAAAATAGTATTGCACCAGTGTAAAAAAAATCACATATTTTTGAATTTGAGCAATGTAACACGAGTCTAGACAATTTTTACGTTTAAGATATTGTGTACTGATAGTAGTCATCCATCATGATATGTTCTGACATTTGGTTTGGGGTTATGGCTTGCAGGAGACTTTTTCGACATTGATCATCAGAGCACCGAGAGTGACCGGGTTACGCTGTGTGAGGAATCTAGATGATCCTGGGAGAGATGATCCGATCAACATGGGATTAGGGTACTTGCTATAGATGCCCAATATACGGGTGAACCATGGGTTATTGATAGCTTTAGCTGAGAGATGACATAGTGAGCATAATACCTTTCACTTGCTGACTGGAGAGGCCACTATTACCTTGGAGGATTTCTATCAGATCTTTCGAGTGCCTAGCCACAGAGATCTAGTGAGTATAATCATGTTTCTAAATGTACATAAAGTTTCTATATGATAAAAACTGACATGATTTTTTTTTTTTTTCTGTTGACACAGGTATACTATGATCAGGATCCGACAGAGGGGCTACAAGCCATCTAGGACATGTTCCAGGATGTCACCATCATTGACCGACACCTTAGCTAGGACTGGCTGATGGAGGAGTATGGGCGCGACTATTCGATGCCATGCATTGTTTGCTCGATAGTGGCACAGGCTCTTATCACTGATAGGAGCCAAAGAGGATTCCCATTGGGCTGGGGCAGATTGGTTATCAATCTGATAGCACACCCTCGACGAATGGCATGGAGCCCAACTATCCTAGCTAATATGTACCATGAGCTCCATGAGATAGTCTACAGGGATAGTAGGACATGGGCATGCGGTGTTGTTTTAGCACATGTATGGGCATGGGAGCACATTGCCGTTGTGCACCCACATGTGCAGCCTAGGGAGTGGAGATGCCCCTATATCTATAGGTACATGAGATTCCTCTCACAATCCCATAGCGGAGACCTCACATACTATAGGAGGTTACTAGATGAGCTCACGACCTTTGAGTGGAGGCCATACAAACAGGTTGAGCAGTGGAGTGACAGGGAGCGAGAGCTCAGATATATGTTGTGCAACCGGCCATTTGTAGGGTGACATGCTGAGATTGTTGAGTGATTTGTCATCACTCGGGTGTGGAGGCAGTTTGGGCAGCAGCAGAGAGTATCAATGGAGATGACCACATATGCCCGGAGTCAAGAGGATGAGGGACAGGGATGGATGTCAATGCTGGACTACCAGCAGGAAATACAGGAGATGATAGATATATGCAAGGAGCCATGGGATTACCTTCCCGACATGGCAGATGTAGCCTACAGGGCAGAGCGGCGAAGGCACCCCTTCTCGAGATTTACAGTTCTTGATGTACAGCTACAGGCATAGGGTGGTGATGGGAGTGACGAGGATGATGGAGGAGACAGAGGGGATAGAGGAGGGAGGAGAGAAGAGAGAGGGTAGAGCTCAAGATCAGGTGGCCGAAGATGGTCACAGAGACATAGGTCAAAGATCCCAGAGGAGGATGAGGCGAGATCAATTCACCACCGGGTGGATGCAGGGCAGGATCAGCTTGAAGGGAGAGGAGGGGAGGATCTTAGAGCTAGAGTGAAGGCCTTAGAGGCTGAGATTCAGCAGTTGAAGATCACTATTTCAATGTGAGATCAGCAGTTAGCAGATGCATGAGCTGAGATAGATCAGCGGGAGAGGGCAGCACATGCCAACGCAGCAGAGATCTAGAGAGAGGTAGCACGAGCTGCATATTATCACGAATTATATATAGCAATCATCCCTGTAGCATAGAGAGTGCCACTCTACTCTGAGAGGGTAGGAAGATCCGATGTGGTATCAAACAGAGTGGCAACACCACCTCCACCACCACCACCACCACGGGATGGGGAGAGTCAAACTCAGGTCTAGGATTAGATGTGTAGAGTCATATCTTGGGACATCATCCAGATTTTGGATTCCACATTGTACTTTGTATACACACTAAAATATGCACTTCTATGAACCATTACATGCAATGTTGCTCAAGAATGAGGCCTCACAAAGCGGCTCATAGCTCTCTATGCATGGAGTTGCAAGGGACTATGAGTTTTGCTCTCAGCTAGAGCTATAAGAAAGTGACCTTGCTAGTCAACCATACAATGAGAGATTCAAGTGAAGACAAGGGCAACAATGCCAATATCTCCAAGAATCCAATATGAAATGCAATGCAAACTATATGAGAATGCAAATCTAAGCTATGAAAGGAAAGTACAATGCAACTAATCTATGAAAGGAAATAGCAATGGATTACAAATCCTTCCTATTTAGACTATGTGAGATTGCATAAAAGGAAATCTACACTAAGAATGCCATGATTATGCAACTATGAAAGCAAACTAAATGAAATGCCACAACAAAGTCTTCAAAGCTTGAGTGTCTTCAAAGAGAGCTCCAAATGTACCTAGAAAACCTGCAGCATAACAATAGCATAAAACAAGGATATACAAATGAAGGAGAGAGCTCTCCTTTTATAAGAAATGAGGTGAAATGGACCATGGAGATTAAGAGGAAAAAGGTCTTAATCAGCGGTGGAGGTTGAAAGAGGAGCAATCCATGTGCACAAACATCCTCCAATGAGAGTGAAGTGTTGACTTTTGAGCCTCATGTGAGATAAAAAGTGCTTTTTCCCTTTTTATAAAATAGGAATAATGCTTTATTTGTGCAACTTAGGATAAGAGGAAAAGTGGGCTTTTTATTTATTAAAAGGGAGGAAATATTCCTTTTAAATAAATAAAGACTTAGGATAAATGGTTAGCCCCTAGGATAAAAATCCAATATATGATCGAAATTAGGACTTGATCAAGAAATTGATATTGTTGAAAATATTGATTATTGATAAAAATGATTCAGGATTGATAAATCGAATAAATGGGGCCCAAAGTCTAGGCGACCATTTTAGGGTGCATACATTTGCCCCTCTTTGACTAATGTGTGATCGATTTGGGAACACATGTAGTCAAAGAATGAAGTTGAAATGTGAGATCGATTTGGGATCACAAAACAACTCAGATGTGAGGTCGATTCGGGATCACATTCGGACAAACATAGACAAAGGCCTTTGAACATGAAGTCGATTCGGGATCACATTCAAAGTAAGAGATAAGAATCTCAAATTTGAGCAAAAGCTCACAAAAGATGTCTGAATCAAGAGAATCAAGCGATTGGGGATGAGAATCCCATAGGTACTGCCCCCTCGGAATCGAAATCGAAATCAGGTAGAGGAGAGACAGCAAATGGATAAAGATTTGATCAAATCATAATCGAACGTAAGAGTCAAATAGGTTAACCATTAGGCAATAGAACATGCCCCAGCCTGACTGGAAAGATGCAGTCAACGTGAGAAATGAGGGAATGGAATGAATATGAATGAAAGACTAAAAGTTTGGAAGACATGGAAAGATGACGATGCCCCAACAAAGATTAAAAGATTAGGCCTCAAAAGATCAGCCAACTGTGCAGAAGAAGGGAAGAAATTTTGAAACGTGACTCAGATTTTGATTTTGAGTCCGAAAATGGATAGAAAATGATGTGATATGAAAGACCAGAAATGAAAGATATGATCAAGAAGAATAAAAAAATGAGCACAGTTGACCAACTAGTCCGTAGATGATAAAAAGGAAAGCTCTCTCCATATGCAAAATGCAACACTAGACTAACATGAACCTAAAAATGCAAGCTACTATGAAAGTGGTTGACTTGCAAGGTCACAATGCTTATAGACATCTAATTATCATCATCGAGCGTTATTGGTAGCATCATAAGATCATACAATGCACACTAGCATAACTATGTGGATATGAATATGATCTTTATCAGATAGAGATGTGGGAATCTCACCTAGGCATCAAAGACATATAGGTCAAGATGACTAATGCAGTGAGATCACCTAAATTTGTTATAGCGAGATTATGCTTGTATCAAGACACATGAAAGTCAGGATAGCTAAAAGCATGCACTTGCAAAACAGTCAAGGATAATACCTTGTCAATCCATAGTGTCAAGTAAGACCAGCATAAATGCTCATGACAATTAGGACCAACAAAATATACCCACAAGCAGATAAAGAAAGAAAACATGTTCTCATACCCTCAGTCTTCTAGCTATGCATCATCGAAAACTTCTCAGGGAGAGACCACTCATCAAAGAAATCCTCATAGACAGCACACAAAGAAAAATAAAGTCACCATATCATCAGCGAGTTAATTGTTTAAGTGCGTGTGTGTTGGTCATAGAGTCAGACTCTGAGTATCACATCTGCAAATGAGAAATATCGCAGCATGCGAGACTGTTGGGTAAGACATCTGATAAGTGTTAAGAAACACTCGACGCAAGGGTAGTGTTGAAAAACACTGTTTGGGGTGGTGTTGAAAAACACCTGTTGTGAAATGCCCCTAGAGACAAACGCACCTAAAGGACCCATGCTAACAGTTATGCCCCCTAGACAAAGACAAAGACCAATTCCAGACTAAGCCAAATAAGGTCAAGGCATGATGGAAGGTGGTTAAGTGTCAAGGACGCATGCTAACAAATAGGGGTGCAAAGGCCTCAAGTAGCGCCTGTTTCCAGGTTTTCACCACTTGGATTCTTTTTTCATTTTTTTTGTATTTTTGCTACCAAGGCGCCTATTGCTAGGTTTTCACCAAGGCACTTTTTCTATTTTTTTGAATTTTTGAATTTTTTTTTATTTTTTTGTAGTTTTTTCAGGACTTTTTATGCTTTTTAGGATTTTTTTCAGCATCATATATCAATTTTTTTGGAATTTTTTCAGGACCAATAAGATATATACAAAAGGTGCCCCCAGACAGAACGGGCATCAAGGATAGAACTTCTTAAGGTGCACAATGTTGATGGGATCAGGGAGCTGTTCTCCATCAGGATCTGACAGTAAATACGCACCAGTACCAAAAGCAGCTGTGATGACATATGGTCCAAGCCAGTTAGGTTCAAACTTGCCCTTTTGCTCTCTGTTTTGTTGGTTCTTAGGGTTTTCTCGTAAAACAAGATCACCTATTTGAAATTCTCTGGGGCGAACCTTCTTGTTGAATGCCTTGGACATACGCTTCTGATACACTCTCATATGATCAAAGGAAGCCTTACGCTTCTCATCTAGAAGTTCTAGTTCCTGCAACCTCATGGCGCGGTAATCCTCATCTGTAATCAAACCTTTGAGTGAGACTCTGAGGGATGGTATCTCGACTTCTAAAGGTAATATTGCTTCAGCGCCATAGGTGAGAGAGAAAGGAGTGGCTCCTGTAGGTGTGCGAATACTTGTTCGATAAGCCCATAGTGTTGGATTGATTTGTAAGTGCCAATCCCTACCATTCTTGTGTACTGTTCTATGAAGAATCTTAAGAATGGTTTTGTTAGAAGCTTCTGCCTGTCCGTTTCCTTGTGGGAAATATATGGAGGACCAATGTTGCTTGATTTTAAACTTTTTGCATAGGTGCTTTAGGTCTTTGTTTTTAAATTGACCTCCATTGTCAGTAATGATCTCAGAAGGCACTCCAAATCGGCAAATGATATGATTCAAGATGAACAAAGAAATGGTCCTTCCTGAAGCAACAGAAAGTGGTACGGCCTCCACCCATTTTGTGAAGTAGTCAGTGGCAGTAATGATGAACTTGTGTCCACCTGATGAGTTGGGGTGAATTTGCCCAACCAGATCAAAGGCCCAGCGCTAAAATGGCCAATGAGAAATAGAAGGGATTAGCTCCCTACCCGGAGCATGAATCAGGTTGCCATGTTTCTGACATTTTTCACATGACTTAGCAAAGGTGACTGCGTCTATCTGCATTGTGGGCCAATAATATCCCGCCCTAAGCAACCTTCGGGCCATGGCAAGACCATTAGAATGCCCACCACAAATGCCCTCGTGGATGTCAGCTAACGCTTGGTTGGATTCCTCCTTTTCCAAGCACCTAAGGAGTGTCCCATCTAAACCCCTTCTATATAAGTCACCAGAGATGAGGGTGTGGCGAGAGGCGTTATGGATGAGGTTTCGGCGTTCGGAGCGGGTGAATGTGTCAGGGATGATGCCATCACGAAGATATGAATAGATAGCACCATATCGGGAAGACTCGTGTGTGATAATGGCACAAATGACACGGCTTTCAGATGAGTCAAAGATGGGATGGTGTAGCTCTTCCACCAGGAATTCAAATCTGGATTCATGTGTCTCCAACTGAAGAAGTGAAGCTAATGTGGCCATGGCGTCTGCAGCTTTGTTTTCTATCCTAGGGATTTGTTGAAACGTCACAAAGGTGAAATAGCGTTTCAAAGAATCAACCATCTTTTTATAGGGTATCAATTTGTCATCCTTGGTTTGATACTCTTCATTGACTTGGTTGATGATTAGCTGAGAATCCCCAAAGACATGTAATTCTGTGATATTCCATTCTATAGCCATTTTCAAGCCATTAGTTAAAGCTTCATATTCTGCAATATTATTGGTACATGGGAATAATAGTTTATAAGACTTCGGAATGTTGTACCCATGTGGAGAAACAAATAACACTCCAGCACCTGATCCATTTTGCATGCGGGAGCCATCAAAGAACATTGTCCAAGTGCGAGTAGTGGTATATAAGATGTGTTCATCTGGGAATTCCACTTGGACTGGCATACTATCCTGGATTGGAAAATTAGCTAATTGGTCAGCAATAGCTTGCCCTTTTATTGCCTTCCTTTCAACGTACTCTATGTCAAATTCAGTGAGGACCATCATCCATTTAGCAAGTCTACCCGTCAGGGCAGCCTTACCAAGCAAGTATTTAAGGGGATCAATTTTGGCAATCAAGTGTATGGTATGAGCAAGCATGTAGTGGCGCAACTTTTGAGAAGCAAACACCACCGCGAGACAAGACTTCTCAATATTATTGTAATTGATCTCATAAGAGACTAGAGTACGGCTGATATAGTAGATGGCCCGTTCTTTCCCAGTATCATCTGTTTGAGCCAATAATGCCCCCAGGGAAGTGTCTGTAGCTGAGATATATAGAAGCAATGGTTTCCCTGGAATAGGAGGCATTAAGATCGGAGGATTAGCCAAGTATTGTTTGATCTGATCTAGGCTCTTTTGACAATCCTCGTTCCAAACACAAGAAGCACCCTTATGCAATGTCTTGTTGAAGGGTTGCGCTCTATCTGCAAGCTGAGAAATAAACCTCCTAATTGATTGAAGACGTCCTTGAAGACTTCTCATTTGGCTGATATTTCGAGGAGGTGGCATATCTAGGATTGCTTGGACTTTTTCGGGATCAACCTCGATACCTTTTGCTGATATTATGAATCCTAAAAGTTTGCCTGAGGTGACGCCAAATGCGCACTTCTTTGGATTCAATCTGAGTTGAAATTGTTCCATACGATCTAGAATTACTTCCAGATCATTGAGGTGTGTGTCCCTTTTTCTTGATTTTGCCAGGGTATCATCCACATAATCTTCCATATTTTTGTGCATCATATCATGAAAGATAGTTGTCATAGCTCTTTGGTAGGTTGCTCCTGCATTCTTTAACCCGAATGGCATGACGTTCCAACAATAGGTTCCCCATGCGCATGTAAAGGCTATTTTCTCTTGGTCTTCAGGAGCTATTTTGATTTGATTATACCCCGAGAAACCATCCATTAGGGAATATATGTCATAGCCCGCCGTCATGTCCACTATCATGTCAATGTTTGGAAGTGGAAAGTCATCCTTTGGGCAGGCTTTGTTTAGATCTCTAAAATCTGTGTAGACACGAATGGACCCATCATGTTTAGAGACCGGTACTATGTTTGAGATCCATTCTGCATAATCGATGGCTCTAATAAATCCAGCTTTCAAAAGCTTTTCTAATTCTCCTTTGACAAGTAGAGCTATATGTGGATGCATTTTTCTTAATCTCTGTTTGACTGGCTTGACTCCTGGAGCTATAGATAAGTGATGCATTATGAGATTTGTGTCAAGCCCTGGCATGTCTGAGTAGGTCCATGCAAAATTAATTTTCTTTTTCTGTAAAAACTGTACATATGCCTTGGTCTCTTCCTCTGATAAAGACTGAGCAAGATGGACTATCTGAGGATTTTCTTCTGTGTTTAGATTGACCGGCTTTGTTGGTTCAATCAATATTGATGATCTATCCTGGAAATAACTCGGCAAGTTATTAAGTTCCCCATCCTTAGGTGCCTCAAAGAGGTTTTCACCTTTGGATGCGTCATTTCTTTTTACTATTTTTGGTTCTGACACCGCCACAAAGTGGTTTTCGCCATCAGACCTATTTTTCTTTTTCTCTTTTGTTTTGAGACTGAGGTACTTAATATCAGGCTCCGTCATGCTGGTTGTTGGCTCACTGGTGGAAGAAGCCACGGGTTCGAGAGCATTCAGATAGCAAGCAATTTCGTAATCGTTGCGAAATGTGAGGAATGTGGGCTCGTGGTGGCGCTGGGGCCAGTCAATCAGGTCAAAGTGAACAAGGGGCAAGTCAATGGTAGGTTCGATGTTGTGAATGTGAAAGGTGTCATCTCTGGTGACCATATAATTGGAGCTCATCAAGTCTTCTCCTAAGATACCTGAATTGGGGCTCATCCTATCAAACGAAGCGTCGTCTACTAAGGCGATTTGAGGAGGGCAATCCTCTAGTCTGACACTAGGATCGTTAGTTGCATCGGGTTGGGTACTATAGGCGTGGATAATATCCACATCTAGATCAATTGTTGCATCTGAAAGCGAATCCCATTCATATTCATGGGAGTCTGTCTCTGAGTCATCATTTAGGCCTCGTGATGTAGAAGCCTCAAGGTTAGGGAGGGTTTCCCCCTCTCTAGTGCTAGTATTGGTACTATCCGTCGCAGCTAGGACAGTAACACTTTCCTTTGTCGATCTAGAAGTCACACAGTCACTATCCGTCGCAGCTGGGATAGTAGGACTATTAAGCATCAAATCTGTGGAATCTCCCCAAAGGAGATTCGTTGAAGGCACCCAATCATCAGACACATCTTGTTGGTTGGAGAGATCGGGTGTATAATCTGCATCACTGTCGCTGTCCGTTGCAATTGGGACAGGGATACCTTTCTTCTCCTTATTCTCAAAACCTAAGCCGATCGTGGACTTATTTTTGCGTCCAAAAAGAGCATGATCAAGAGGCTCAGCTTTAGCATCCAGCCTATGACTAAGGGGACCAAATCCTGGATATCCCATATTTTTAACCAGTGTATATCCTTTCCCATAAGTTTCAGGTGAAGGAGCAAAATTCTCATTATGTTTGTATTTCTCTTCGTGATATTTCCAGTTCCTTACAGCAACTTCCTCTTTCTCTTCTTGAATGGGGACCGAAGACTCAACAAATTTCCCAAATAACGTCATTGCTGATGATGAAGGCTTCACATTTGGGGAGGGTCTCCCATAAGACCTAGGAGAGATTGGCATTTTTGTAAAAGAATCAATCTTATAATCTCCCATCCCAAGGTCCATGGTCTTGAATTTCTGCTTGCATTGTTCAAGTGAACTACTAGGATTGTCAGCTTCTCTATTCAAAGGTACATGTGATCCCGCAGAAATGTTATTAACTGATAGAGCACGGTCTCCCAGGATGCAAATTTCTACACCATTATGGGGGAACTTAACACACTGGTGATATGTTGATGGGACTGCCTGCATCTCATGAATCCATGGCCTACCTAGCAAAATGTTGTAGGCGAGAGGTCCAACATCAACAATTTGGAATAATATGTCTCTTTCTACAGGACCAATACGAATAGGCAAAACAGCCAACCCCTTAGAACTTCTTTCTGCTTCATCATATGCTTTGATTGTGATTCTTTTCTTTGTGTCAATGACGTTCTCGGAATACCCTAGAGCTAGCAGCAAACTCAAAGTACAAATATTGAGCCCCGCACCCCCATCTATCAGTACACGCCTAACACGGGTTTTATGAATCATGACCTCGATGTGTAAGGCCAAATTATGTGGGTGACTAATGGATTTGTCATCTTCTTCTGAGAAGGTGAGGAAATGAGGGCTAGCCAAATGGTTGACCATGTTTTGGAATTGGTCGATATCTAAGTTATTAGGGACATTGGCTGCTCGCAAAGCATCCTCGAGGACGCGCTTGTGCTTAGGAGATAATTCTAAAAGCTCAAAAATAGATATCTGAGCGGGTGTACGTTGTAGTTGGTCAATAAGGTTATAATTGGAATCAGGACCAACGACAGGTTTTGGAGGAGCACCTTTGGACATGGGTTGTTTAGACTTGCTAGTGCTAGGACCTTTGATGATAATGGGTGCTTGAGCCTGACCTCTAGTGACAACATTGAGGGATCGGGGCATTCCTTGTGCGTGAGGACCTCTTATCACCACAGCGGGTCTTTCATTAGTCATAGGAATTGAGTCCACATTATGTCCATAAGGATCTTTCTTTCTCACCATGTTGATATTATCGTCAGCCACTTCAAGCATGTTAATCACATTATCAGCGTGTGTGTATGTATAGTTAATAGCCGCCTTGCCATTCTTACTAGAATTCTCTCCTTTTTCATATTTAGGCAAGGGCTCTTTAAAGGCTTTATGGTCTGCATTAGTAGTTAACCCACCCACTTGTAATTGTCCTTTCTCAATAAGGTCTTGGACAAGATGCTTGAGTTTGAAACAATTTTCTATGTCGTGTCCAATCCCATTATGGAAAACGCAAAAAGCCTTAGCATCCCACCAATGAGGTAAAGGATCTGGTATTCGATGTTTTGTAGGATCCTGTGGGTGCGCCAGATTATGAGCAACTAGTGTCTTAAAAACATCTGCATAGGATTCTCCCAATTTAGTGAATTGTCTTTTCTCCGTTTTAGATCTCTTTTGATACTGAGGTTTGTCTTGTTGCGTTGACGATGTTTGCAACTTCATAGCTTGAACTGCATGAGAGAGATTAAGAACTCCTTCATTCTTGACCTGAGATGAATCAACAACTCCGTCGTTGACGACTTGCTTGTTTTTGTTCCAAAAAGAGTTCTTTTTGTCCTTGTTACCATTAGTATTGTTATTTTGGCTATTGTTGTTATTTGTTGGTTTAGCCAAAATTCCTTGTTCTTTTAGGACATCCTCAATGCGACATGCCACCTCTACCATAGTATCAAAAGAACTAAATGGAATCTTCTTGACTTCATACTTGAGTTCTGGTATTAGATTGTTCACAATGATATCAATTCTCTCTTCTTCAGGGATTGTCCTTGGGTATTTCGAACACAATCGCCTCCATCGTTGCAAAAAGGTGACAAAAGATTCCCCTTGATTTTGCTTAAGTTTACACAAATCAAGCATGGTGACCGACCTAGATAAATTGTAAGCAAAATGTTGCACAAATCTTTGGACAAGTTCTCTAAATGTCCTTACTGGAGGGGAAAGGTTGGTGAACCACTCCATGGCTTGACCTTTTAAACTCCTTGGGAATAATCTCAGCAAGTAGGAGTCTTCGTGGTGGAAGGAAAAGCTCATTATGTAGAATTGTCGAACATGGTCATGAGGGTCACCCGTGCCATCATATTTGTCGTATGTTGGGAATTCAACTTTCTTAGGGAATTCTACCATCACCACACTTTTGTCAATGGGATTAGGACATATGGAGTCCAAATGAAATGTACTCTTGGGAGCCTTCATTCTGTCTATATCCTTTTGCATTTGTAAGATTAACTCATCAGTTGAAGGATTCTGTTTCTTGATTTTTTGGTGAATATCAAAGTTATATGGAACTTTAGCACCTTTGTTGATAAGACTTTCCAAAAATTGGTCTTTGTTTTGTTCCACGTATTGCTCCACATAGGCTTGAAAGGACGGTTCTTGTTGCATAGTCATGAAGTCCATATGATCAAATTTAGCATAACTGCCTCCATGTTGTGAGCCATGATGTGCTCGTTGGGAGGGTTGCTTTGAATGTCTATGAGATGATTGTCTCCTATGATGGTCATATCTTGAAGTCCTTCTTCCTCTAGGACTTGGGGATCGTGAGGGTGTCTTTGATCTTCTTCGAGGGCTAGGGGAAGGGGTAGATGGGGGCGAGTTGGTCCCACTATTGGCTCCCCTCCTGTTAGATCAACTTTGGAGTTGTTGTGCATAGAGTCTATCTTCTTCTTCTTGGGCGACTCTTTTCTGTATATCCAACAATGCACGTTCCTCTTCCTCTAGTTGTTGGAATTTTTCCTTTTTTGCAGCCTGTTCATCTAAGTAGGCTTGCTTCTCTCTCTCAATGCTTCTTAATCTTGTATTTGCATATCGAGAAGTGTCCTTAAGTGGGGAGGTTTGTCTTGAATGCCTTATTGCATTAGCTGCGTTGATATGGTGATCACCAGATTCGTTGTTCTGGTCTTCGTGTTGTGACCCTGAATCTGAGTGGGCTGACTTATGCTGTCTTTCAGCTCGTTGATGAGCATCAAAATACCTCGCGTTGTTAGGAGGTGACCCGGGTGGACTGGCATGAGAAGAACCACCATACTCTCCTCTGTGTCGTTGAAAGATATCCTCGAGAGTTTGATTCATGGCTTCTCTTTGTTGTCGGGTGAAAGTGTAACTCATGTCCATACTTGATGAAAGTGGTATGAAAGAGGTGCTCACTTCACTAGGGTTAGCTCCCGGATTAAAACAAACCTCAGATTCACTCTTAGGAGATTGGTCAAAAAGGGGTCCTTTTCCCTTAGGTTGTCGACGGGTCTTGATAGGTGGTAACTGGCTAAAGGCAACAGGGGGTCGCTTCCCTTGATTAACTTGGTACCTTGTCGTAACTGACATGAAAGAGAGATATTCTCAATGATAAGGTGACCTTTCAAAGTGTCAACACCAAACTAGGATAATCGAAATCCTCTATTGTCCAAAGAAAGATGAAAAAAAAAGAAAAGAAAGGGGGCTTTACCAACACTGTCAAAGAGGTGCTTCAAATCAAAGGGTGACTACCCTT
Source organism: Chamaecyparis obtusa (assembly GCA_027943335.1). Classification (NCBI taxonomy): domain Eukaryota; kingdom Viridiplantae; phylum Streptophyta; class Pinopsida; order Cupressales; family Cupressaceae; genus Chamaecyparis; species Chamaecyparis obtusa. The sequence continues at coordinate 881,344 of BSBK01002439.1, read as the reverse complement.
GCACTTTTGAATCAGGAGGTTGGACTAGGCCAAAAGATAATTGAAAATGAAAGCGATTTGGACAATAAGAGAACTGAAATTTTCCCAGAATATAGCTAACAATTTTAAAGATGAACCTTGGCACCAAGAATGGCTTTCTAGCTTGACAATTATTCCAAAGTGACTTTGTAAATCAAATGATGCTATCCCGAAGAACTAAGAACCAGAGATTTGGAGTCAAGACAGATCTCAAACGTCAGGGTGAGAAGCCCGTTCTAAGACCTGGCCTAATTGACAGCAACTGAAACTGACCAAAATTTAAGCACGACAAAAATGAACCAGGCGATATACTCCAGGCTACCGGGGCGATAAAACTATACCCGTGCGATACTTCGCCCTATGACAGGCGATATTTATTAACACTAGCGGGCGATATAATCCAGGCAGGCAGGGCGATAGTCCGTCAGGGGCGAACTATCGCGCGATATTTCTCTCCAAAGAGGGCGATATTTATAGCAGATGCGAAGTATCACACGATACTTCGCCTTACAGGGCGCGATACTGTTGCAGAATTATTCAACTCTTGACCAGAATTGTGTGAAATTTGCGTTTTTGGGTCTGTTTGGTCAAAATTTTCAGTCTGAGGGTTAATGCTTTTGGTTTCAGTCACAAATTCAACAGCATTTGGACAGGTTTGCAAACAGTAAAGGATCAAACATGTCTTCAAACACTTGAAACAAGGGCAAAAGCAACCTTGCCCAGGCAAACACTTGTGATATCAAAATTGAAAAAAAGCACCCTATGAATGCTACCGATTGTTTGTATGTTGAGAACGTTTACACTGGTATCACACAATCGAAGACAATTCAAGCAATTACTACCTACAAGACAAGGCTCAATACTTACCAACTTAGCCCACAACTTGATGTCCCCTTGCCTCACACCAAGTGGTTGCCCACAAGAGATATTGGCTTTGTCATGGAAATGTCAAAATGACACAACCAAAGGGACACATATGGTGAGTATCTTAAGGTGATCCGGGTAAACCACTTGGATCAATCCTTGCACTAAGAAGATAAGCGGCTAAAAGAGGGTGGCTTCTATCTAATGGTTCTTAATAAGGATTTTCGTTCACAACACCCCTCTTGCTCCTCATAAAGGACTAGGACCTCGCGGCCTCAAGAGTACCTTAAGCATTCTTGTTCAATGTTTTCTTCATGGTCGCAATCCCATGAGCTACTCACATCAAACGAAGACAAGTGTTATGTCTATCAAGATTTTTGGTGTCCTTGATAGCCTTGAGATTATAATGAGTTGGAATCACTTGCCACCAAGGAAAATGATGACAAGGTTGTCCCCACTTGAGTCGTTCCTCTTGATTGCTCAAGAGCAGGCCCTCTAAAGGATTCCTAAACTAAACAAAATGGATCAAAACTTGAGGTTCAAGGTTTTTGATTCACCACAAGGGTGAAGAGCATACTCCCCTATCTCAAGAATTTTTCCCAAGCACACCAAACAAAGAAATCAATTACCCCCTTGCTTCCAAAACCTTAAGATGGGTCAAGATTTTCTGATTCACCTAAAGGTGAAGAGCATACTTCTCCTACCACCTCAAAATCCCTTTCACAAGGTATTAAGATTCCTAATACAATTAGTAAATGCCACAAATGAAAGGAAAGCAACAACAAGCAAGAAATGGAAATTTTTTTTTTGTTTTTATGCTTGGGCAGCCCTGCAAAAACTGTTAGTAGCCCTCTTTGACATGCATTTTTGGCAATTTTTAAGCAAAGGAGAGCACCTACAAACACAACTTGTTAGGCCCACAATGTTAGCAAAATCAAAATCCAAATGTAAATGTGCAATAATCTAATGGATTTAAGCTAAAAAAAGCAGGTTAGACCTAATTAAACAAAGTAAAACAAAACAGCAAGCTAAAATAGTCGAATTCGGACAAAAAAACTGAAAGCGCAAGTCTCTGCCAGACCAGGCGATGTTTCTCAGTCTCCAACAGTATCGCGCGACACAGTTTCCTATAGTCGGGCGATACTTCCCCGGTCGAGCGATACTTCGCACGATGCCAGGCGATACTTCGCCCGACGCCAGGCGATAGACTTCGCTATATGCGTGCGATACTTTTCCCGAGCGAAGTATCGCGCCAAGACAGGAAGTATATCGCGCGATATTTCTGAGAAGTGTCGCGCGATAATCTGAGACAGAAAATCAGAGACGCAGAATTTTTTGAAAATTAATCCGAAAATGATGAAAAATGCATCAAATAAAAGGACAAAGCTATCTACTCTGCCCCACGGTGGGCGCTAGAAATGTACACACTAAAATATGCACTTCTATGAACCATTACATGCAATGTTGCTCAAGAATGAGGCCTCACAAAGCGGCTCATAGCTCTCTATGCATGGAGTTGCAAGGGACTATGAGTTTTGCTCTCAGCTAGAGCTATAAGAAAGTGACCTTGCTAGTCAACCATACAATGAGAGATTCAAGTGAAGACAAGGGCAACAATGCCAATATCTCCAAGAATCCAATATGAAATGCAATGCAAACTATATGAGAATGCAAATCTAAGCTATGAAAGGAAAGTACAATGCAACTAATCTATGAAAGGAAATAGCAATGGATTACAAATCCTTCCTATTTAGACTATGTGAGATTGCATAAAAGGAAATCTACACTAAGAATGCCATGATTATGCAACTATGAAAGCAAACTAAATGAAATGCCACAACAAAGTCTTCAAAGCTTGAGTGTCTTCAAAGAGAGCTCCAAATGTACCTAGAAAACCTGCAGCATAACAATAGCATAAAACAAGGATATACAAATGAAGGAAAGAGCTCTCCTTTTATAAGAAATGAGGTGAAATGGACCATGGAGATTAAGAGGCAAAAGGTCTTAATCAGCGGTGGAGGTTGAAAGAGGAGCAATCCATGTGCACAAACATCCTCCAATGAGAGTGAAGTGTTGACTTTTGAGCCTCATGTGAGATAAAAAGTGCTTTTTCCCTTTTTATAAAATAGGAATAATGCTTTATTTGTGCAACTTAGGATAAGAGGAAAAGTGGGATTTTTATTTATTAAAAGGGAGGAAATATTCCTTTTAAATAAATAAAGACTTAGGATAAATGGTTAGCCCCTAGGATAAAAATCCAATATATGATCGAAATTAGGATTTGATCAAGAAATTGATATTGTTGAAAATATTGATTATTGATAAAAATGATTCAGGATTGATAAATCGAATAAATGGGGCCCAAAGTCTAGGCGACCATTTTAGGGTGCATACACTTTGTATCATGACACATATAGATATATATATATATATGAGATTTACTGGATTTACGATGTATCTTGTGTATTTGTCCCACTTGTGATGGATGTTTCAGTTTTATTGTCTTGTTATATTGCTCAAATGTATGATGTATGTGTTATAAATGCTCATGTATAATCTCTCTCATAGATGTATGGTTAGTTCTCATATGTATGATATAGACTCATGTTTTTGAAAATGATCTCTTTTAGGATATAGATATGATAATAAGGTTAACCCCTTGTGATGACAGGAAAAAGATGTGATGTGATAGATGAGGAGCAAAAGACATGATTGAAAAGAAGCAAAAGGTGAGCGCAGTTGACCGACAAGTCCATGAAAGATGAAGGAGAGCTCTCTCCATATGCAAGATGCAAGACTAAACTAACATGAACCTAAGAATGCAAGCTACTATGAAAAGTGGTTGACTTGCAAGGTCACAATGCTATTAGTCTCTAATAATCATCATCGAGCATTATTGGTAGCGTCACAAGATCATACAATACACACTAGTATAACTATGGGTATATGAATATGATCTTTATCAGATAGATATGTGGGAATCCTACCTAAGCATCAAAGACATGTAAGTCAAGATGACTAGTGCAGTGAGGTTCCCTAAGTTTGGTATAGCAAGATTATGCTCGCATCGAGACACAAGAAAGTCAAGATGACTATAAGCATGCACTTGTGAAAAATAGTCAAGGATAATACCTTGTAGATCCTAGTGTCAAGTGGAACAAGCATGAATGCTCATGATAATGAAGATTAACAAGATGTAACCAAGGCAGAAAAAGAAATAAAACATGTCCTCGTGCCCCCAGTCTTCTAGCTCAGCATCATCGAAAACTATTAGGGAGAGAACACTCATCAAATAAATCATCATAGATAGCACACAAAGAAATAAAACCAAACAAGTCTCAGTGAGTCAAATGTTTATGTGCGTGTGTGTAGGTCATAGAGTCAAACTTTGAGTATCGCATTTGCTAGTAAGAAATATCGCATCATTCTAGACTGCGGGTAGGACATCTAATAAGTGTTGAGAAACACTCGACACTAGGGAAGTGTTGAAAAAAATAGTTGGGGTGGTGTTGAAAAACACTGTTTGTGAGATGTCCTAAAGAATGACACATCCAAAAGACCAATGCTAACACAATTATGCCCCCTAGACAAAGACAAAAACCAATTCCAAACCAAGGCAATAAGGACGAGGCATGATGGAGAAAGGTTAAGTGTCAAGAGCGCATGCTAAGAAACAAGGGTGCAAAGGCCTCAAGTAGTACCTGTTTCCAGGTTTTCACCACTTGATAGATTTTTTTTTATTTTTTCAATTTTTTTGTATTTTTGCTACTAAGGCATCTGTTTCCAGGTTTTCACCAAGGCACTTTTTCTATTTTTTTGAATTTTTTGTATTTTTTCAGGATTTTATATGCTTTTAAAGATTTTTTCAGCATCATATATGAATTTTTTTTGGAATTTTTTCAAGATCAATAAATATATACAAAGGATGCCCCCAGACAGAATAGGCATCATGGATAGAACTTCTTTAGGTGCAAGACATTGATAGGATCAGGGAGCTGCTCTCCTTCTTCATCAGATAATAAGTAAGCACCTGTCCCAAAAGCTGTAGTAATGATGTATGGTCCAAGACAGTTAGGTTCGAATTTTCCCTTTTGTTCTCTATGCTGTTGATTTTTTGGATTTTCTCGTAGGACAAGATCTCCCACTTGGAATTCTCTAGGGTGAACCTTTTTGTTGAATGCTTTGTAGATACGCTTTTGGTAAACTCTCATGTGGTCAAATGACGCTTGACACTTCTCATCTAGAAGTTCTAATTCTTGGAGTCTCATGGCGCGGTAGTCTTCATCTGTAACTAGACCTTTGAGGGAAACTCTAAGTGAAGGAATCTCAACCTCTAAAGGTAACACTGCTTTAGCACCATAAGTAAGGGCAAAAGGAGTAGCCCCAGTTGGAGTACGAATACTCATTCTATAAGCCCACAAGGCTGAATTTATCTGTAAATGCCAATCTCGACCATTCTTATGAACTGTTTTATGGAGAATTTTAAGAATGGTCTTATTTGAAGCCTCTGCTTGTCCATTTCCTTGTGAGAAGTAAATGGAGGACCAATGTTGTTTTATCTTGAACTTTTTGTAGAGTTTCTTAAGGTCCTTATTTTTAAATTGACCTCCATTATCAGTGATTATCTCTAAAGGCACCCCATATCGACAGATGATATGGTTCAAAATGAACAGGGAAACTGTCTTGCCTGAAGCAATAGAAAGTGTGACAACCTCAACCCATTTGATAAAGTAGTCAATAGCAGTGATGATAAATTTGTGTCCACCTGATGAGTTGGGATGAATTTTCCCAACACGATCAAAGGCCCAGCTCTAAAATGGCCAATGAGATATAGAAATAAGCTCACTGCCTGGATAATGGTGGGCACAAAAAATGTACACTCAAAATGTGCACTTCTCTAAGTCATTACTTCCAAGAGAATCCATGAATGGAAAACCTTGAGAAAGCAGCCTAGAACTCCCTATGCATGGAGTTGCAAGGATATTTAGATTGCTCTCAGCTAGAGCTATGAAGCATATGACCTTGCTAGTTAACCACACAATGGGAGATTCAATGAGACAAGGGCAAGAATGCTAATATCCTCAAGAATCTAAATGAAAATGAAATGCAACTATGCTAAGAATGAAGGATGCAACTAAGCTATGAAAGGAAAATGTAAGTATTACAAATCCTTACTAATTAAGCTATGTGAGCTAAACTAGAGCATAAATGGAAAGATAAACTAGAAATGCCATGAAAACTAGGTTAAAATGCAAGAATGAAGACTAAAAGCAATAAGATCTCCAAAGCTCCAAAATCTCCAAGAAAACCTACAACATAAGATTAGTATTCAAAAGTTGGATCCTAAAATGAGAAGAGAGCTCTCCTTTTAAAGGAAATGAAAAGGAATGGACCATGGAGATTAAGAGGCAAAAGAGTTGATCAAGGGTGGAGTTTGAAAGAGGGATCAATCCATGTGCACAAGTTTCCTCCAATGAGAAATAAGAGTTGACTTTTGTGTCCCATGTGAGACAAAAATGTCTTTTCTTCTTTTTATAAAATAAGAATAATGCTTTATTTGTGCAACTTAGGATAAGAGGAAAGTGGGGGCTTTTATTTAATAAAATGGGAGGAAATTCCTTTTAATTAAATAAAGACTTAGGATAAAATGGTTAATCTATAGAATATAATCGAATAAATGATAGAATTAGGATTTGATCAAGGAAAATTGATTTGAAAATTGCTAAGTGTTGATTCAGGAAATTGATAAATTGAAGAATGAGGCCCAAAGTCTAGGCGACCATTTTAGGGTGCATACAGTTGTAAGTTGGTAAATAATGATGATTCTCCTGATGTTAGTCAAACTGAATACATATCTATGATAGGCAGCGTGCTTTATTTAACAGCTTCTAGGCCTGATCTAAAGGCAGTTGTTTGTATGGTGTCTCGATACCAATCTGCTCCCAAACAATATCATCTTATTGCTATCAAACAAATATTTTTAAGTATATTCAAGGTACTCTTGATTTTGGTCTTTGGTATTTGCATGATTCTGATTTCACTCTACTTGGTTATATAGATGTCGATTGGGGAGGTTGTATTGTTGATAAGAAAAGCACTAGTGGTGGTGCCTTTTTCCTTGGTGACAGATTAGTTGCTTGGCATAGTAAAAAATAGGATTGCATTACTTTATCTACATGCGAGTCTAAATATGTTGCTACTACTTCTTGTTGCACGCAATTAATGTGGATGTCCTATCAACTCTCTGATTTGGGTATTCAGGTTTCCAAGCCTATTTCCATTTTGTGCGATAATACTAGTGCCATTTAGTTGAGTAAGAATCATATTCAACCTTCTTGCACTAAGCATGTTGATATCAAACTACTTTTTCTCAGAGATAAAGTTCTTGAAAATGAGTTTAAATTGACTTATGTTCCTACTCAGGCCTAAGTGGCTGATATTTTTACTAAGGCTTTATCTAAGGATGCTTTTGAGAGGTTTCGTTCTTGGTTGGGAGTCCTCTCTCAATCTCTTGTCCTGATTATGTTATTCAGGGGGAGCCTATTGTGTAGGTCTCTGCTACTACACACAGAAAACTTATGTTAGCAATGTTTTGTCCTTGATGCCAAAAAAAAAGGGGGATAATATTTGAATATTGACAGTTGGGTTTTGACAACATTCAGGTTCAGGTTGGTTTTTGACCGTATACTTGACATATATTGATATTTGGTACTCATACTTGGCATTATTTTTGGAATGGTATTTTGGTGCATACTCTGGTCATACATTGGCATACTTTGATGGTTATGAAATTCTCATTTTCATTGGCATACTTTGACAAATGACTCGTATACTTTGATGGTTGCATATTTGTGTGCTATGGATTTTTAATGATATTTTGACATGAATTTTGATACTCTGTATAGTGGCAACGTGATAGAATACTATCTTGACATGTTCATGAAACCTCAGTTAACAATGCTTGATTACAATGGTTCTTTGACATGTATTATAACAATTGTTCTTGATAAGTTCTTGAAATTTCAGTTCACCGATTCTTGAAATTATAGTTATAGCGGTCTATGATTCTCGGTTACTTATGGCATGACTCATTATGGTTACATATGGCATGGCTCATTTGATGGTCAATTTTGTTTTTTCCATCAAGGACAAAGGGGGAGTTTGCTGACCCTGTTGGCTCTTGTCCTTGATGACAAGGCTCTTGCGTGGATTTTGAATGTGGGTCCCTGTTTTCTTCTAAAGGCAGTTCATACGTTATTATATTGGAACACACTCATTGTGGATGGTTGACTCAAGTTTGGTTTGAACTTAACTCTTCATTCACTCATGGTCTGTCTTTGGACTTTTGACGGATGTGAAATCTTTAATCATTTTGATTTAGGACTTCTCCTTGACATCAAAAATCATTGCATCATTTCTCTTTGTGCTTATTCACAAACCCTATATGGTGCCGCCATGAGCTTACTGCTATGCTATTCCACCCAGTCTTGCTAATATTTGGATTTTGGGTTTTTGGTTATATGAAACTACATTTTCATAGCTTCCCAACGATGGTTTCCTTGTAGAGAATGATGAGCATTGCAGATAGTTTCTACGGTTCCAAAGCTTCAATGATGGTTTCTTCTCAGATATTTTTGAGCATCCTTTTTCGGGTGATATCATTTCTTCCCTCTAATTCTAATTTTGTTTTTAAAGAGAAAGCACTGAAGAAATTTTTTAATGTTTCATATGTCCTTGAAACGACAAGTTACTTCACAACTGAAAGATTTGTTCATAGATTAAAATTGGTTCAAATGCAGTTGTTTCAGTTTATGTATTGGGTTAATTTGTTCTTTCACAATTTTCTATATAATCCAAGATGATGGAAAAATGTTGTCAAAGTTTTTTTTTTTTAGTTAAAAATTTAGTTTCAAAACTGCCTCGTACGGGCCTTGGCCAGGAAAGTTGTAGTTTTTCTTAAAGTCTTTTTTATCAAAACCATGGCAGTTTAATGAAACAGTTAACCCGCCTAGGGTTTCTACTCTTGATGGGTTACGGTTATCATATGGTTGGAAATTTGTTATAATCCTAAACAAGTTCAGTTGTAACAAAAATACTGGTTTTCTTGAATGAAAATTCTGAAATACGTCCCTATATAAGGAAGTATATAGGTGTGTGTGAAATGTGAAGTGAAAAATTAAGATTGTAAGAGATACACATTCATATATATGGAAGTATTTGGCATAAGATTGAGAGCAGTAATTTTATGATTACTTATATATATAAATGTATGAGTTCACACCATACAAGTATATATATGTAATTCTGGTAAATCAAAAGTATTGTAATAAAGGAAGGGTTGTAGCCCTTGTAGTTGAAGTTGCAAAAATATTGTAAGGAGTTGATGCTCAATAAAAGGTATCTCACTTGGAGTGGTTTTTTCATCTTATGACGAAACCAATTTGGTTTTTGAGGGCTTTCCCACTCAGCACAAAAATATCTTGTGATGTCTCCTTCTCTGAGTTCTGATTTTTCTTTGAGTTCTTGTGTCCTCTTTCTTGTCTATGCATACAGTTGTTTCTGTCATTTACAGTTTCATTATTATATCTTGTTTAAAGTGATAAAAGTTTTAAGTACATCTTTATTTTGATTCACCCCCTCTCAAAATAGTATCCACTTCCAATAGATGGAATATCAAACATATTTGATTTTTAAGAAATCAATCATATAGCCATATTAGATTTTGTGTATATCATAACAAGTTTGAAACCAAACATTCTGAAAATCCATGGTATGGCCAATAAATACAATTTTTATCTCTTTATTCATTTTCAAAATAAATCTAATGTAAGCTAATGTGGGCTTCATCCATTTTCCTTGGAGAAAAGAAGCTTTTTCCTTGACTGTGCTTCCACATCTTCCAATCTTGTCTATACTCCACAGCTTATGTGTCGTGTTTGTGCTCCCATAGTTGGATGCAATCATCAAAATCACCCACGTGCTTTCACTATGTTCCTTTTTTTTTTTGCATGCATATTGAATATGAGGATGCGGGGAAGATGAAAGGGGATAATGTAGGCGCGTTTCAGCAGTGAGTGTATCCTGTCTAATAGTTTGCTTGCCTTGTCAAGTGAATATTGCATTTTTAACTGCAAGGATGATTGCTCCCAAAATTGTCCATGTAAAAGCTGAAGGGAAACCCATATTGGCATTCTTTGAGGCAGCTCTCATGTGGATTTGAAAGTTGGGATCCAATGTTTCACAAGCAGATCAGATATGTTCATGACCTATGGTCCTTGGAAAACTGCAGCCTTTTTAGCTTTTAATGAGAAAACTTCTGTGAAGTAACCACATGGTATCATCCTAATGTCAACCAATCTTAGGTTTTCTGTAGAGTCATTAATAAAGATGTTGAAAAGAAACCATTGAAGAAAGGAAGGATTCATAATGTGCATTTAATGGTAATTCCATTTATGAGCTTCTCTTAATTTCCCCAATGCCTAGCATGACACTCTCACTCCACTTCTCTCCATTAACTGTGACTAAGTAACACAAAATGTATCTTGTACATAGCTTGACTAATGATCTATTTCTAAACAATTAGTTTATCTATTTTTCATACCTTTCCTGGTACTCATCTCTTGAACTAGTGTGGTCAATGGACTTATAAGAATTGTTAAGGCAGAAGGATCTCTTTAGTTTGTTAGAATCATAATCACCTGGTATGCCGCCTACTTTTTTGCATGTTTAACAAGTACCTACAATGGCCAATCAACTGAAAAATATCTTAAAAGTGGTATTGAGTTCTACAGAGTACGTGCTAGCTGTAGGTTGTACAGAGTACATGCTAACATCCATGCTATACAAATTATCTAGTATAATTAGATCATTATTGGTTTTGTATACTTTTTCTTTTGTTGTCTTAGGAGGGAGGGATTATTACTGACAAAGCAGAGCATTCAAGGGGCATCAATGGCACTTTTAACTATAATTGAACCAAACCAAAAAACCATTGGCAAAAATCCAGTGCCTATTGACGTGCTTCTCACAAATAACATATCTTTGCTATGAAGAATTCACGTTAAGATTCTGTAGATCATCCACCTCAGATCTTTGCATACAATTTTGCACATACAAGCTATTTCCAATAAGTGGTCCCTCTCAATCTTGCTGCAGAATGCCATCTTTGGAATAAATTCCTCTCCCAATCAAAATTTGGATCACCCATTCTCTTGGTCAGTCTAACATCAATTCACACAATACCCTATCCTTCTTAATGTGGAATTATCATAGGGAGCTTGCATCTCCAATGCTTCTTGCCTGTCTAGTGGTTGGAAATACCATCTTCATATCTTGAGTAGGTGCTTGAGTCAATACTCTCTATTTCACTCTTTGCTCCGTTGCCCCTTTAGCTGATCATCTTCTCCTAGAAGTCTCTATGATTGCAAGTCAGTGCTCTCTACTTCACTCTAGCTGGTTGTCTCAGATGTCCTATTTTTCACTGTATATACTAGAGTGACTCTACATAGACCATAAAATCATGAATAATAGACCAAATTTGATCTTTCTACTCAACTATCCTCATAGCTGCATTGATATCATCATCTCTGAAATGAGGTTGCTTAAACTCCCTGGCATATTCCCTCATTCTTGCATACAGGAAGGAAATCAACAATATTTCTCTGTTCCTCCATTTCACCGCCTGGAACAATGTTTCATCTTTATAACGCGAAATGGAGCCATTGTGAACCATTAAATCCGTCACCACAACCAGACACAACTTATACAGAAGCATTAAATTTGTCAACACAACCAGCCGCCTCTTTTATAGAAGCATTGAATCAGGTATGATTTCATTTTATGTTTAAAATGTAGATTCAGTTTTATGGTTATGGTGACCTTGTAAATTGATTTAGCACCCCTTATTATCTTTTGGTATGCTTTAATTCCAATATGGCAAGAGTGATGAATCAATTCGATGTCTGAGACAAATTTATCTGTTTGTGAGTGTTAAAACCTTAGCCGTATATTCCTTTAACATGCCCCATTAAACATTTCGTCTGCTTCACTGGAACTCAAGGTTTTGAGATAAAGATCAGGTATCTAATATTTGGCAAATTGAGTTTCATTTTGACAATTTTGGAGTTTTATGATAGCCCTGTACAATGTTTACAACATTTGCAATTTGTAAAGCCTTTAAAACAGAAACCGTTAATGAAGCATGGAAATCAAATGAACCTAGGGTTCTAGGTATGATAACCTTGAATACAACAAGGATTGCAGACTAAAGTGCAACCAGAAAATCACACAACCACTGAATGCAATATCACCATTGAATTTTTCTCTTTCTACTCTTTTTTTCTATGATTGTATCAAGAATGTTATGAATTCAAATAGATTGCCAATCATTGGGGTTGCATAAATATTTTACTTGTTGTTTGGTGCTTAGGGTCGGGGGCATGTCAACAAGTAAATGTTTTATGGAAATGGAATCATCTGGTGAAAGCAACATGGAGGGACAAGTAGAACAACATATTGAAGTGGAGCTTAAAAATGTGCCTACAGGATTGGAAGCACTGATTCAGTGTTAAGGCTATAATGGCACATACAATAAGATTTATGGTAATCAGTTGCTTTCCTCCAACCAGTGAGTCTCTTATTAAAAAGAAAATTCAGCTTGAAATTATTTTCTAAATGAAGATGTGTAAATCTCACTTCCTCGAACTATATTTTTTAAGGTTAAACATTTTTGCAAATGCTTACATTTTATATAATCTATGCACATCGACCATGGCTTAACTATATGTGGGCTCTTATGTCCCCAATATTTTTTAGAAAACTGGTTTATAATAACTGACCACTAAAAAATATAGTAATTGACTACCAAAGCTCAACTATCTCTAGAAGAAAATAGCAGTACTTACTAGGGAGTGAAAACATGGGCATCATATTTAGGTATTGATGTATGTATATCTATATCATAATACACTGACAAGTATTGTCTTATATCTCTAACTTATTTGCTAGTCTGTTTTTCCTAGTAGCCCTGATTCATAACCGCTTGTAGAGACCTCTGAAATTGTTCTACGCCAACTTCTGATTTTCCTTGGAGCATAAGAACAAGATTGGAAAGTAGCACCGAGATTCCTCCGCGCTGAAGTCCAGATTTCGTCTGCCTGAGATTATTTCAAGCAGTGTCATGCCAAAACTGTATACATCTGCCTTCACTGTGATTGGCATGCCGGAAATCCACTCGGGAGCCAAATACCCTCTCGTTCCTCTCGTTGTAGTCAGCACTCTGCTCAAATCCCTGCCAACAAGCTTTGCCAGCCCAAAATCAGCCACTTTTGGACAAAAATCAGCATCCAAAAGAACATTTTCTGGCTTGATATCACAATGGATAATGCGATCTCTGCATTCTTCATGGAGATAAAGCAGCCCTCTTGCAATGCCTAGAGCGATTCCAAATGTGGTATTCCAGTCCAAAACCTTCCCTGCATTTCTGGACTTCCGGGTCAAGAAAAAGTTGAGAGATCCGTTCTGCATGTACTCATAAACGAGCATTCTCTGAGATCCCTCTACGCATAACCCCCGGAGCCTCACCAAATTCACATGATTTATGTTTCCAATTGTGCTTATTTCCGCACGGAATTGCTTTTCTGCTTGCGCGAAACCCTCTAATTTTTTCACCGCCACAAGAGTATTGTCTGGTAGGGTTCCTCTGAAGACAGACCCAAATGCCCCCTTTCCCACCTCATGGGCGAAATTGTCAGTCGCAATTCTGAGCTCTTTGCAGGTGAATGTTCTGAGCGATCTGTGCGCATTTTCATTCTCGACCTTCTGATGGACTCTTCTACGCCTGCTCTTAATACCCAAAAACAGAGTACCCAGAAGAGCAAACCCAAAGGAATTGAAATGAAGGGCGCAATTTTTCTGCCGGTTCCGCTTCTTCTTGCCCTGGATTGCGACTGCTGCAAATCGGAAGCAGCCAATCTCACGAAGAAGGCCTCTCCCTTGGACGAAGTGTCCTTAGCTCGCATGCCCAGCAGATCGCCAAACCACAATTTGCAAACAGCAGGATTGTAATCAGTGAGGGCAAATGCCGAGCAGGAGCAATTGTTGAGGCACGCACTTTTGCATCCTTGCAGAGTCGATTCTTGGTTATATTGAGGAGCTTCTTCATCGGACAAAGAGATATTGGTGACTTGGAGGAACCCATCAGTTGTTGCCCTGCCACTGCCATTAATGGCGTCTGAGCAGCTCAATGGATTCCGCCGAACACAGCCGCTCAACCACCACTTTCGTGAATTCCACGCCCAGTCATCTGCAGGATGGAATCCTTGCATACAGCTGCATAATTCAGTGTCTCCTGCGCGAACGCAAACTCCATAAGCCCCGCAGGCCCCATACACGCCGCATTTTAATTGGGGTTTTCGCAAGATCATGCTCCATCTGTTCTGATCAATCAACTGAAAAAATAGATAGTATCCATTCCAGTTCAAAACTTGCCTGATGAACATCGAACTACCTTGTGGTGTAAGCCAATATGTGTAGTAAATTCTTTCCGGAGACAATGCGACCACCTCCTGCCCAAATAAGGAACGAGAGATTGTGTCTGGCGTAGTGGTATAATAGCTCCCCATCCATGGCCCAGTGTTGTGAAATGAAACACCATTTTTATAGTGTTGTAAAAAGTTGGTCTGGTCTGGCGCAGGATTCATTTCCAGAATGAAGGGTTCAGCGGCTGGATCCGCCCAACTCTTCCAAGATGTTAATTTTATTCCTTTCCAAAATTTCATGGAAGGCAAAAATGTGTCTGTGGGATGTCCAAAGCTCTCCCACACAATCTCAGAACTGTTTTGGGCGCCTAGAAGAACAAAATTCCCAGAGTCCAGTATCACAGCTCTTGACGCTTTGGCTTGCTGAGAATCATTAGTAGACCAAATCTGCCCCCCTCCTAAATCAGAGACGGTGAGATAACCATCTGTAGAAAGCATCAGAATTCCGGGAGCTTCTCTGAGAGGAGTCTCCCTGTTAGCAACCCAAACAATGGTCTTCTCAGAGATTTGGGCATACCAGATCCCAACATACCAATTGTTGCTTCCATTGGGATTGAAAAACCCCAATTCAAATGTGCCATTCTTTGAAGTTATAGTCTGGTTTGGCCTCAGAGAAGCCCCTATAGAAAGAGTGTCTTTACCAGTGACTCCCAATAAATCGTTATTGCAGAGTGAAATAAGCATAGCTAGAGCTGTCAAGAAATAGCTCAAACAGTTTAATGCTAAATGATCCATGCTCATATTCTCTCAGCCTTCACTTTTTCTTGATGATAGCTTTCAATTAGTGGAAGAACACAATCTGCTACTTATGGCTGTGTGTGTACCTGCTACTTTTGAAAATCTAATACTGCCGAACATGCAGTTTTCACCATATCTAATAAAATACTGTCTCTAAGACATGGAGTCTAGGTATGACTTTGTCCTCAACAATACGCTTTATTTTTGAAGGAAGGGATTTTTTTGTTGGAATAAATGTATATTTATTTAACACGTGCTTCTGGATCTTTGATTGTATAAAGGTTTTAGCTAATTATCATTATATTTTTCATGTTTTTAGGCTCTTTTTATTCTGATGATGGTTCATTGAGTGTGATCAGAGATGTTGACTCAAAAGTCTTTTCACAATCAAAGATCTAGAAGTACATGTTAAATAGTTGTGATTCAACTGTGTACTTTTTTTTGAGTCAAACTCATTAACTGTGTAGTTATGAATTGTAGAAACTTGCTAGCACGTATTATAAATGTATATTTAAAGAAGGAAATTTTTGTTTTTTTAAAAGATTGTACTATCTATAAACTAATGTACTGACCATGATATTGGTAAGAGAGGGGAGAATAGTAGATTTTCTGACCTCGTGTCTATTGGGAAAAAAAATTAGTAAAAGTTATTTTAACATAATAAATTTATAAATATGAGATATTTTCTACAACACATGTAGTTTTTGGTCAAATTCATTGACCTATATTTCATAAATTATACAATTGAATCTTGATAGCAATATCAAAATAATAAATTGACCTTTTGTAACTTTAAGATCATAAGAATATTACTATATTTTTTTTTATTAATAATATTTATTATTATTTACTTTAAAAAAATACAATCTAAAGGAGTTTTTCTTAATATATTAGGATTTTTTGTGTAATTAATTTATAAAAACAAAAAATATGTATTCAATTTAGTTAATTAAATAATATAAAAATGTAAAATTTATGATGAGAAATAATTACATAATAAAAAATCAATATGAAATTTTGAAAATTTCCTTAATAAGTTTCAAGATTTCAAAATCTCATCTCTTCAAACTAGCAATTGCATTTTGGTGTGCAATGGGTACTCAAGAAGTGAATGATTTATTTTTAAATATATTTGTGTTGTACATGAAGTCAATTAGTTTCAAATCAACTATGCATCCATTAATTGAACAAACACAATTGAAACAAGGAAGAGATAATATACACTCGTAGTCACATTTTTTTGTGAAAAAAATTACAATATATACGATGAATTCATTTTTTGATATCGTGTCAACAATTTCATTTTGATGTAGATAGATTTCTGGATTTGATCGTGTTAATTTCATTTTTATTGTTGAGAAACCTTATAATATGTACTTTTATTTCATTTTCATTTTGTTTCTATGTACATTATTAGAACATGACATTTTTTGTATTGCTACCACTATAGAATCCTACTTGACATAATAAATGACAGTAAAATATTTAAAAATTTGAAAAGGTTTATAGCTCTATAAGGAAATAAATGGTGCCTTATTATAGATTCAACTCTAGCCTAAAGTTAAATTAAACTTAGTTGATGATTCTATGAATGAATATTTGTGAATCACTTTCCTTTTTCAGAAATTTTGATTTTTTGGATTTTTTTTAATCGCCTTAGGTTGTTGTAATTTGAGTTATCTATATTTGTCTTGTTACTCATCCTAATGGATTGACTTTTGAGACAACACAACAAAGAAATCAATCATCCTCAAATTTGGAGTGCACAAATCGCTCAACAAACTTTTCCTTTTGAGAGAAAATGAATCAACATCCCTTCCAATACTTTGATTTCCATACAACTGTGAATAGTACACCTGTGAATTTTCATCAGCAGTATCATGTGTATAAAAATTATTTCTTCATATCACAGGAAACAACTATTATAGATTGTTCTCCCCCCATACATATAAGAGGAATTTAGAATTTGGAAACAACCATCATAAGTATCTCAAAGATATTTGTTTTGATCTTGCACATTTTTGTCTATTTTACTACCTTAAAAGCTACATTTCCGCTAAATAATAATTAAAATATTTAAAGTTCAAGTCTAAATTAAAAAAAACAAAATCAAAAAGTCAAAATATATTTATAATCTAAATGTTCATTGAAAAAATTTAAATAAATAAAATTAATAATAAATAATTGTCAACTTTTTCACTGTAGATACTGGATTAACTCTACCACAGATTATAAATGCATGAATAACAGACCAAATTTATTCCTTTTGTTTGATAGGAATACTCATGGATGCATCGATATCATTGTCTCTATGGCGAGGAGGCTTAAACTCCCTGACATATTTGCCCAGTTTTGTAGATGGTAAGGAATTTGACAATATTTCTCTATTCCTCCAATTCATTGTCTAGAATAGCGTTTAGTTTGTATAATGTGAAATGGAGCCAAAGTGAAACATATAATTTGTCACCACAACTAGATGCAACTTATTCAGAAGTAATAAATCAAGTATGATTGCATCTTATGTTTGAAATGTTGATACAATTTTATGGTTATGGTGAACATGTAAATTGATTTAGCATCCTTTTTTATCTTTTTTCATGCTTTAATTCTGATATGGAAAGAGTGATAAATCCATTAGATGTTTGAGATAAATTTGTTTGTTTGTGACAAATTATTTGTTTGTGAGTGTTAAAGGGTGACCTTACAATAGTGAGTCACATTTTTTTAGACATGCTGATTTTTGCTGAAATAACACATTTTTAATAAAATATGATGATTTAAGCCTTGAGAGCTTTCATTTGAATGAATTAATTACAAATTGTTAGCTCAAAGTCTCTTAGATTAAAAAAACATTGATATAACATCTATAATCCTCATTCATACCTACAATGGAGTCTCCTTCGCACCTATTAAAATGTTGACAAAAAATCACTTCGACTTTATGTTTTGGCAGATCAAATGAATCCATTTGAAAAACTTATCTATGTAGTATGCTACTATTTGGAACAAGCTTTCTAATAAATATAATTTTAATACATATTGAGTTCATTATCACTTTTAAATATTACTTTAACTAAACATAGGTTGTTTGGTCATTCAACAACCTATCTCTTCAAGACTTCGGGAAAAATAGTAAATTACAAAAAATAAATTATGAAAAATATGTAGGAAAAGAGTATTTGTGTTACCTTTCTATAAAAGAAAGAAAAAATGTATTTCAATATACACGGATCAAGTTAGAGTGATCCAAGTGACCTTATGTCTAAATTAAAGTTACTATCACTTTATAACTTAATAAATTATGAAATATTGATCCAAAATGAATGAAACCAATTGCATCCTTTAGATATTGAAGTTAAAAATATAATATTGAAAGAATTACATTGTTATCATATTTTAAAAAAGTTATGCTGATCCAAGTGATAATAACTCCTTAAAAACACAATTGTTTCACACAAACCACTTTTCGAAAGAGCAGGAAAAATGAATTTAAATGAGTTTTAATTTTATATATATATATATATATATATATATATATATATATATATATATATAAACTAGAAAGAAAATTCTAAAAGACTATAGTTTACATCATCTTCAAATTCCTTATAGTTTTGCGGCAATAAGTGTTCGAAAGTGAAGTTTTTTTTTCAGAATGTTGATCTTTGTGTCAAAGTTGGCCAAAAAGTGGGACACACTACTGTGGAACCACCCTAAAACCTTAGACATATATTCCTCTAACATGTCCTATCACAACCATTTTGGGTGCAGTGAAGTTAGTTCCTAAAATTAAAGATTAACTGTAAATAGATCATTAAATTGTAGAGAACGCACAGAGAGATAACCAAGGAAATTGAGAGAAGACTGACCATCTCATTATTATTTCAACCTTTATTTGTGGTAGAAAAGACGATAACATCTTTCATTTTATTTAAGTTACTTATCAATTGTAGACTCTTAATAGACGAGATGCACATTTTGGGCTGCCAGTCAAAGATACTACGATAGGATAGTTACGTCTCTTCTTCTGTTAATGGTGACAACAAGTTCACTAAAAACTTACCACTCACGTTGACTTGATTTTTTTGATTGCTTCATCATGGAGGAGTCTTTTCCTAAAAAATGGGTAATCATGAGGAGTCTAAGGGAGGTGGCGGCTTTCTCAGAATTGGCGGGTGTCGTGGTCATGACTTTGGGATCACCGACTTTGGTGGATGCTCCCAACTGTCTGATTTAAAAGAGGACATATGGAGAAGGCAAAAAAGGGGAATAAGAGAGCTATGGTCTAGAGAATATGAGGAATGCCCAATGTGGAGGCAAGATGGAGGATTTAATGGAGGCTAGCGCCACATCCAAAAGTGTGCACTAGCTATTTCATATTCTTTTTAAAGAGATAATACATACCCCAATTTGTCTTGGCTCTGCTCAACCCTTTCTTCCAACAGATGACAGGTATTAATGTTATTTCTTTTTACGCCCTGTTCTATTCAGGACCATTAGATTCAAGTCCGATGTTGCCCTCATGTCTATTTTGATTCTCGGGGTTGTTCACATAGTTTTGATTGTTGTCACCATTTTCTTTGTTGAAAAGTATGGGTGGAGAGTTCTCTTCTTACAGGGTGGAATTCAGATGGTCATTTTCTAGGTAGAAAGGATTTACATTTTGAAGCGCTGGGGAATTTGGTAATGGAGAACTCATGCAACTAGAGATGGGGTGCTTGACAGAGGTTGGAAAAAGAGACCATACTTTCTCTCAGACTTCCCAAGTTTTTCTTCATTATTAAATGTGTTGCTTGTAAAATCTTAGGATATAAGTTATGATATGTCAAGAAATTGAGAAATCAGTTCTTAGTAGTAAATACTGAATTCATAAATTCTTGGGTATGTGCAAGATCATGAGGGGCCAAAAAGTGGCGATGTGAAAAATATTCACTTTTCACTCGTCCAAAAGCGCATGAAAATGCTTGTTGACTTTTTAGTAGGCCTGGGTGTTAGTACACCTGGGAAAACCTGACACCAAAGCACAGGCTTAATCAGGTACCCAAAAATATATAGGGTACCTGAAACCTATGGCATTTAAATCAAAACCCGCGAGCCGTTTTCCTCATTTCTCCTCACGTTTTGGGTTTGGAAAATGGCTGTAAGTATCATATACATGATATTTTTGGGTATCTGATTTTCGCAGTATACGGTAAGTAAATTCTTTGTAGATTTTGATTATTTTATTTCATTTTGATGCTAAATGTAGTTTTTTTGGTTGAAATAGGGTTTTGTATTTATTTTTGTAATAATATATGAAATCAAATTCAAATTTAGATTTATTTTTTATTTAATCAGGCATGGCTGACAAAAATGAAGAAAATAACCCTCCTACACCAAATAGCGATCCCCAAAACAATCCCCCGTCTCAAAACCCTCGATCTTTAGAAGATTTGATACAAGATAATTTGAACACAATACGAGGTTTCCAAAACACATATCAGAATATACCTACATTAGGTCTCATGCTTGCCACATTAAATACTATTGTTGAAAATATTGACACACTCACGCAGCAACATAATGCTACTCTTCATTGGCATGATGATATGCACGCCCAATTTGATGATGGGCTTGACCATGATGGGATTGCGGCCCTTAATATAAGTAAGGAAGATATAGCCTCTCTTTTTGTGAATCCTAAAACTGGATTACAAGTTGACCCCAAAAAGCCTAAATTATCAATAAAATGGTGCACAAATGAAGCAATGCGCACACACTTTTGGGATCATTGGTGGATTTTATTTTTGCAAATTATTACATCAATGATTGGAGTGAGGCTTGAAAATTTTAAGCTATAAGATATACCTCGATTTAAATGTTTCTAGAGTAGCTAGAGTTCATAAAATATACCATTTAATATTCTATTGTGCAAATATGTTTCTTTGTTCTCCTCTCCAATACCACTTTGAGTTTGGACACACTACTCATCCTTATGAATTTAAGGTGTCCTTAAAATTGCTTTGTCATCTGCCATCTATGTCGATGATGGTCTCTGTCTCTCCAAGTGCTATGGCAAAAATCTTTCTATTGTTTTATCATTGATACACATATTTATGTTCATTATGTGTGACCAATTATCCTCATAGTACAAAATATATCACTCCCATTGGCTCATCATTGCACGTACAAAAATGCACAACTGCTAGTTAGATTTGTTTCAAAGAAAATATAGGAATTTGCAAACTTATTCTTGTAAATTTGATATTTTTTCATGTGTTACTAATTTAAACTTATTTTCTAATTTTATATTCTTTGTTTCTATAAAAAAACCATATCGCCAAGAATTTTCATTTCTTATCAATAGACAATTGCATCTCAATTTTATTATAGCTTCAATATTTTTATTTTTTCATTTCTTATCAACAAACAATTGCATCTCAATTTTATTATAAGTTCAATCTTTTTCTTTTTTGATTTCTTATCAACAAACAATTGCATCTCAATTTTGTTGTAGCTTTAATCTTTTCATTCCTCGTAGTGAATAAAAAACTTAAGGTAGCTACTTCATTATAGAATTATATTCTAGACTATTTTATGCATTTTTCTAATGATTGTATAGAATAATGTTTTACACATAGCTACTAATATTAAATTGGTTTTTTGTAGGTACCTCAAAAAATGTCTTCAAAGATGCATGGAGAGTCTTTCGTAACACAAAATATTCACATAGAAGCTATCCTCATATGATGAAGTTACACAGGTTGTGCTTACTATTCCTGCAAGTACTGTTGATTGTGAAAGAGGATCTTCAAAACAAAATATCATCAAAGATGTCAAAAAGTCAAAGATGAGTTTGGATACACTAGATGCATTAATGAGAGTATCCTTAAATTTATTTGAAACAAATGATGTAAATTGGAATGAAGTATATCAAATATGGAAGAACACAAAGTGAGTTCTTGATCTTTGATATTATTTATTTTTATTATTTTATGTTTTCTATCCCGAATAAAATAAAATAAATTTTCCTTCTACATTAGATTATTAGACGTTTTACTTTTTGAGTGACTTTTTTAAAAATTACAATTTTTATTTAAAAATAATTAGATTATTTGCACTGTTTAATTAAGAATAAAATATTTTTTTAATAATTTAATATATTTATTACAAGTTATATTGATTAAATATTTAAAGTTAAAATAATTTACTAAATTATTCATAAATTAAAAAAATTGACAATCAATATTATTTTAAAATGTAAAATGAAAGCCACTAAAATTACCAAACTGTCATAAAAAAACATATGACAGGCAGAGGTGACCATCAAATTCCAGACCTGTGTGGGAGCAAATGGAAATTACATTTTTTTATCGAAAAATTGGTTGTCTTTTACTTTTTTGATCATATTTATACTTTTAATTAAATACTATATTTTTATCATTTTTTTTCCAACTTTTTTTTCTATTTTTTATCTGCTTTATTTCTTTTTATCTATTTCTATTTTTTTATTATTGTTTTTTAGAAGGTTGTCCATAAATACTGTCAGTAGCAGGCTTACAATCTTTTTTTGGCACTGTCATAATGGATTTTAAATGGAATTTTGATTTACTTTTTTAACCCCCTTTGATCTCGTCTTCTTTTTTAAAAAAATCTAAGTTTTGTTTTTATTTGTATGCATTGATCTTTCACAACAAAACCATTCTTAATTCTAGAAATTTACCGTACAATATGCAAAATTCATGTTTTGTTCTAATTTTCTTGTTGTTTGGTTTATTCTCAGACTGGGGCTCATGCTGACATTGTATCTGCTTTGGAGGAGATTAGTGAGCAGAGATATATTAAGAGACACACACCCACAATGAGTATAGAAGAAGATCCTGAACTTGAAGAATTCATGGTGATTTTCTCATAAGTTTTTTAGCTTACTAATGCTTTGTTTTTCAAGAAAACCCATTATGAGGTTCATATGAAGTTATGATATATTTTAAATTTACCAATGTTAACCTACTATGAAGCTCATATGAAGCTATGATTTATATCAAATTTACCATTTTTAACCCATTATGAAGTGTTGGAAATATAATTGGTAAATGTGATACTAAGAGGGGGGGTGAATCAGATATCACCCACTAATCCATTTTGATATGAATAAAACATTTGCATAGCATCAACAATACTTGATCATAACAAAATAACTAACATACTAAACAACATCCATGAAAGTACTCATTACACAGTAATTTTGGTTACCCAGAAACCCTTGAAAGGTAAAACTGGGGTGGGGATGACACCCACAAATATTCACTATTGCAGTAATAAATTTGCCTGTTAGGGCTTACAAAATTTGATCAAAACATGATCTACCTTGTGAGGGGTCTGCCCTATTAAAAGCTAAAAGACTTATCTAGTCTACCTTGCTAAAGGATTTGAAACTTACAACAAAGTAAGCACTCAGTTAAGAGATTACAAAAAGTTTGTTAGGACTACTCGGTTAAGAGATTTACCCTGATACACTGGTTAGAATGTCTCAGTACCTGATCTTTCAGTTTGCACTGTATGCAGATTATAGATCTTCTCTTTACTGTATTGTATTGATCTTTTCTATCAGATTTATCTCTATTCTATCCTTTCACTGCTTAGCTCAGTCACTGAATTCTGTCTAAATGCTTCACTTCACTGAATGTGCCTCTCTGCTCAATCCCTTCACATTCACTATCTTTCAATCTTTCTACATTTTAGGGTTTATATCTTAACCTTTTATAATCAACAAAACATCTTCATGATTCAAGATCTACGGTTCAGATTAATTCCTTTTTCCGCTTAAGCCTTACTAATTTATGATTGGCTCTAGGTATTACATAGGGATCAATGATTGCAAAATAGATGCATAAGCACCTCTGTAATTATCTCAACAAACAAAATACAAAACATGAATGTTGCCCAAAACAATTTACCTCGATCACTATGCCAAAACAAACTCATATGTCATTCCTGGCTAACTCGGCAAATGCAGTTCTTGATACTCGGCATTCACTGTATTCGACATATGTTGATATCTCTATTGCTCAGTAATCATTGCATATATGACTCGACATAATACAAAAATACATAGTGACCACGAGTTTACTCAGTAAGTATACTTTACATAACTCGACCGTTACATAATGACTCGGTCGCAGTGATGACCGACCATCATTGCCTAGATAAATGACTAAGTGTGGGTCACTAATAGTCAAAATAATTCTAAAATCTGATAGGTTAGATTAATTGCATTTTAGCATCTAATAGATGCAATAGTTTACCTGCCTATGGCAGGAACTAATAATCATCTTTTCATAGTCTTCCAAAATAACAACGCTTACAGTTTGCCTAAAACAATGTCCTTTCAATTTTTATCCATGCACATCCTTCTAAAATTCAGAAATATACATTTTTCCCTTATAAAAATTTGTGAAAGAAGGCCATTGTATATTTTTTTCTTCTCAGTTTTCTTGTAAAAGCAAAGATCTTTCTATGCATTTTTGTCATAGTTTTCCCTTTTCTGCTCAGATTTTATCTGAGACATACCTTTACCACTTCTAATTGGTCCACATCACTTATCATTTTAACATTTTCCCAACTAATGAGTTGAGCCCCTTTTTAACATTTTTATTTATAACAGATGTAAAGGTCTTCGTTATGGATAAATTTTACAAGAGAAATTGGGGAAAAGAGCTTGGAAGGAATAAAACATATTACATCAATGAGTTCAATCTCTTATGTGATCAATTTCAAAAAGCATACATAGGGGCTAACATTTCTTGGAGAGCTAAAACTCTTATTGTCCAGCTGAGGACCAATTCTCATCAACTCCATTGTGAGACCGGGCAGTGGAAGAGGCTAAAAGAGGCTTGGGAGGAGAGAGTTTGCATGTTTTGCAATTCTGGGACTGTGGAAACAGTACAACACTTTATCTTAGAGTCTGATGCATATAAGGACATCAAGGACAAATTTGTAGGTTTTTTATCTGATAACTCTTGCCATAATCTATTCAGCGAGGAGTGCATTGAGAAGCTTGGAGTGCTCATTGTCAACTTGCACAAGAAAATAAATGAGTTACTAAAGTTGACTTAATTTTGGTAGGCTATCCCATAGGCTATTTTTAGCCTCACGGACCTTAAAAATTATCTTATCTTATCTTTTAGACATCCTTTTCTATAGAATTAAAAAATTCATAATGTTCATCACGTTATGTAAATTAATTTTAGAATTAATATTAGAGTTATATATTATATAGTAATTTTAATAATTGATGGATAGATATCTATTATTTAGACTATAATGTTTAAATATAGTTTGTATTTTAAAAAAATATTAGATGTAAAATTATTTTTATGTATTAAAGTAAGATTATTTCAAAATTAAAATAAAGATTATGTATTATTACATATTAATTTTATAATAGAATTAAATTAGGTAATTGATAAATAAACATGATTGAAATTTATAACTTTTGGGTTGAAGTTAAATTGTTGTTTTACTGATAGTTTATTTTAAAACTATAAATCGATAATAATCTTATCAAAATTCTATTTAATATTGTTTGGTAATTTATAAAATTAATTACTATTATTTATAATTATAGAAATAGTAAGTCTTAAATATTTATATTTTAATTGATCTATAATATTATGTAAATATTATAGAATATTATATAATAATATACACTAAATTATTATTATACAATAATATTGTCGTTAAATAATTAATTTATAATGAATATTATTTATTATCTATTATATAATAACATTGTAGTTAAATAATTAATTTATAATGAATATTATTTAGATCATATTTAATATTCCATGATAATTTATCAATTAGTTTTATATTATTGTGTGACTATAGAAAAATATTTCTTTTAGTTAATAATTAAATTTTTAAATGATGTATATATATAATTAAGTAAATCAAACTAAATATAATGGCTATTCATTTTAGAATGAGATAATTAGCATACAAAATTCATCAAAAGAATGTGAGTTTTCAAGGGCCTTTAATAAATAAACCTCGAAATCTATGATCTATATACATTTATATTGTAGTTAAATTATTAATTGATAATAGATATTATTTCAATTTCATTTAATATTCCATGATAATTTAAAAATTAATTTTATATGATTTTATGATTATATCTAAATATCTTTCTTTTAGTCAATAATTAACTTTGTAAATGATGTATATATTTAATTAAACAAATCAAACTAAATATAATGACGATTCATTTTAGAATGTGATTATCAACATAGAGAAATTCATTAGAAAGGTGTGAGGCTTGATGGGGCTTTATAAAGTTAACCTCAAAATGTATGATCTATAGATGTGCAAGAAAACAACCTCAACTCAAATAGCACCAACTATTACTTTAAAAACCAATCAAGTATTCAAAAGATATAATATTTACCATACGAAGTCTAAAACTTTATAAAAGTTTAGAATGGAAAATCAATGAAAATTGTATTTAAAATAACTCCTTGATTGCTCATCAACACTTGCACTATAATACTACCTTGTGAATAGTTATTGTGCTTTTGATCAATTCAACACCTCGCTCTCTCTCGAATAGATGCTATAGATTTTTGAACTTAAATCATTATTGTTTGTAAAAATTAATGTGCACAAGCCATGTATGGAATACTATTGTAAAAGATAATAAAGATTTTCTTCATTGAAAGTGGATGTAGCTAGTTTATGGTGCTTGCCAATATAAATTATTAGTTTTTCTCTACTTTTAGAATCTATATTTGTTCTTCATTTTGTCACTCTGCTCATACTTACTTTAACAAATCACACCTAAAAAAACAAACATCTTACCACACAATATCAATAAGCATAATATATAGTTCCTAGTTAAACATTCTACCAAGTTAATAAAAAAAATGCATTTAAATACCCTCCACATATTTATGCTTAACGATTACCTCACGCTGGGCAAAGTCAACAGCAACAGCGTGCAGTGGTGCAAATTCCCCTCAAAATCCAATCTTGATTGAAGGGAGGTATGATTGTTGGGCAGATTGAAGAAATTTTATAGTACAATATAGGGTGAAAAGGAGGAAGCCGTGAAGAGTTTCAAAGTAACGCGTGGGAACAGAAAACAAACCTCCATTGATTTTGTCAATTTTGTCTACCTCTAAACAAATCAAATGAAACTCGTCCCTTGGAACAATCTATTTTACTTTTTAAACATGTGTGTCTAATCTAGACCAAAAAACCAGTGTAAAATGAAGAATAGCAGGGAAATGGACAATGAATTCAGGTTGACGAGGTCAAATGGAGGGATGGTGGCAGAAGACTCCAAGGCTAAGTTTTAGGCGTCTCTTATTTGAATTGGACAATCAATGGTTGAAAATTTAACACATTCATGGAGGACAATTCAACAGAGCTCAGCCGTCGAATCCACTCTTAACCGTGAAGTTAGTGGAATATTAACTCTGGCGTATTAAAATAATGTTATAAATATCACAAGCAGTTCAAATATTATCTTTAATATTTAAAATTTAGATTAAATAAAAAGATATTATTCTAAATTAAATGAAAATATATTATTTTTAAAATAAATTTCTCGTAATCTATATTATTTCGACCACTTTCTCAGCTTCTTTTTGGCCAGAGAAATAAGCCCCATGCCCGCTCCCGTCTACCTCATTGCAGATTTTCTCCTAAGCTGGGCATTTGATGTGGCTCAAAAGTTTGGCAACGTCTAAATGTAAACTAAAACGCATATCTTACCAAGGGGACACTTAGTTTTTTTTTTTTAAACTTCTCTTATATAGTTTTTTTTTAAAAAACTTCTCTTATATATTTTATGTTTTAGTTTACAATTTATCCAATACCTAAAAGTTTGGCATCAGCTATCTAGCCATATCATTCGATATGGCTGGATGTCCATACATATCAGAGTACTTGCTCTAAGGTGTAGATGCAGTACTAAATGAGGCTTGTCAAGGTGTACCATACAATTTTGAATAAGGAAACACCATTTTAAAGAAATTGTGAAGTTCAAACATTTTACACTTAGATTAAATCGGTACCTTTTTTTAATTTTAAAAATGATTTTATTTTAGTTTCTTTCTTTTTAATTTTCTATCTATTAGTTTTTACTATTTTTTTAAGATCATATTAATAAATAATAAATATAATTATATTATTTGTATCATAAATATCATAATATTTTTTCAATGTTTTTAGCTAAAATGGTTCTGCTTCATCAAAATTGTAAAAATGTGACTCTAAACAAACAAATTTTTTATGGAAAAACAAACTATGTCACAGGGTTTTGCATCTGCTTTTCAAGGGAACTGAGCTCCCGTTTCTCAACCAGAGAAGGAAGATGGATAGCACTATGTGAAATCAAAATGGGAAAAAAAAGTGGAAAGGAGGGGTGATTTGGGTTATTGGAAAAATAGACAGAAACTAGATGGGCATCCTCAAGATCCAGTCATCCCTCTACTCTACAATCAATTTCAAAGCCTACAAAAAGAGGAGGAAGGTTCAATAAAATCGATTCCCGATCAAAGAAGGAGGTCTACAAAGAGGATCTGAGTAGAAAATTGAAGAAATTAGAGAAGTATTCATTCTCAAGCCAATGCCCTCTGGCATAAAAACCCTATTGATATGAACCTACCGAAAAGATCAAGTCATCCTTCAATAAACCCTAGGGAGATTAAGACTGTAATGTCGAAGGAAACCCTAATTACTCAACAAATGAAAGGTATTGAGAAGGTATTACCAATAATTGATTCAAAAGATAATATAATAGTGGAGTGTAGGGACATAGTAGTAGAAGCATCACAAAAAAATTGTTAGAAATACAGTGTCATTGCAAGATGGAACTGTCATTGAATCCCAACAGAACAAATAACAGAATGGTTCAAGGAGGCCTATAAATAGTTAAACATAATGATATTATCGGGAAATTTTCTTTATATTGCTTTTCCATTGGATTTGAAGAATAATCTTTTAAAACAATATTCACCTAGATTTAGAGGTAATGGTTTTAAATTTATAGACTTGAAGCCCAATTTCAACCCTAAAAACTTAGAGAATTTTAGAATAGAAAGAGAAATCTTGCTTCCTAATTTACCAATGGAATTAGTAAATAAATAAATAATTAGAAAGATAGGTAATAGAATGGGAAATTTTGTAAGAATGGAGGAACGAAAATTTGCAAAAAACTAATGTAATTATGGCGGTTGAAATGGATATAAACATTGAGGGATTATATAATTAGTAGAGGTTAGGAATAAAGAGTCCTCATACCTTATTCATCTAGTTTTCTTTAAGGGTACTCTATGGGAGGAAGAAACCTTAGAAGGGGAAGGAAACCCTAGGATAGTGGATGTTGAAGCAGAGATGGAAGTGAAATTCCTAGAAAACCAAGGAGGACCTTTGTGATCTAGAGGAAAAACAAGGAGGGAGAAGTAGAAGTGGAAGAAGGGGAAATTGTGGAAACACAAATTATTGACATAGACCAAGAATATGAAGGGAAATATGGATTGAAGGGGAATTAACTAGCAGGTGTGGGAAGAGAGGTGGTAGAGAATGGAGCGAAGAACCTCAAAGCAAATAATGAGGAAAATAGCATAAGGATGACTAGGAAGATAAAGATAGGGAGGAAGAAGTGGAAGATATTAGTATTGACCAATGCAAGGAATCCTTAAGAGATATTTTGGATCAAATAGAAAGGATGAGGAAATAGGTTAATTGAGAGCTAAGTTCTATTGAGGAGAACACTTTTGAAGAGGTATGGAAAGAAGAAGTAATATTGAGCGAATTCAATAACGAAAATGACAAGGAACTGATTGCCATAGAGAGGGCAGAGATAGAGGAATTGCCTGAGTTTCTAGGCTTGGATCTCATTGAAGAGGATAGAGGATTGACTAGAAGCAATCAAGATATGTTAAGTAGAATGGTGGATGCTTTAAATTTGGAATCGATAGAAGAACTCGAGAAGGAAGTGGAGGAGTAAAAGAAGACCGGATTATAGTTAGCAATCTAGTAGGGGAAATGGAAGAAAATACTAAATTGAAAAGTCTAGAGAATGAGGCTTCTTACTTAGGTATTGTCATCAAAGAAAAAGGAAAGGAGAAGGCTGATTGCACCAAGGAATCAAAAAAAAGGGGGATAAAGTCTCTAAATGAACTAAGAAAAAAAGATGCATTGGTAATAGGACAAGCCAAAATCACCACACTATATGCAGGAAAGGGGAAGGACCTTCCCATGGGGAAATGAAGGTGATCACATGGAATGTTAGGGGACTTAATGCCCCTAACCAATTTCATTATGCAACACTATATATAAGCTTTTAATAAAAATGATGACAAATAGATTAAAAACCTTACTCCCATAAATAATATCTTAGGAACAAATGGGCTTTGTGCTAGGTAGATCTATTTTGGATGGAATAATTATTGCCAAGGAGGCAATTCATAGTGTCCAATGCAATAAAACCCCTATTATGTTGATTAAGCTTGACATAAAAAAAGCCTAGGATTAAGTGGACTGGAGATTCCTTTGCAAATGCTTGAAGGCCTTTGCATTTTCTAAACAATGGATTAATCTTGTGTTTGAATGTATTTCTATGCCTAGAATTTCTATTTTAGTAAATGGAACCATAGAAGGTTTATTTGAAATGTCTAGAGGTCTACGTCAAGGGGACCCTCCATCACATTTCATGTTTATTATTACGGTAGAAGCCTTAGGGAGATCAATGAATAGGGAAAGAGAGGAGGAAAGAATTAAAGGGATTAAAATCACTAGTGAATTAGAACCAACCACTCACCGAAAATTTGTGGACAACACAATACTTTATGGGAAGGCGGAAATATAAGAGGCTAGGAATATTACGAAATTATAAATAGAATATTCAGAGGCATCAGGTCAGCTTATTAAAAGAGACAAGTCAAAATAATTTTCTTTAACATAGAAGAAAATCTAGAAAGAACAATTTTGAATATCTTGGGTTTTAAGAAAGGAGAACTGCCTAGAAAATACTTAGGTCTCCCATTAGATAAGGGGAGGAAACCAACATATTTGAGGAAAGATGTCTTATCTAAGGTAAAATATTGAGTGGCATCGTGGAAAGGAAAATGGTTCTCAACAGCCATGAGAGTGACAATGTTGAGATCTTTCCTTTTTTCTATCCCTATTTTTCAGATGTCCTGTTATAATATACTGATGGAAATCAAGAAGAAATTAAATCATAAATTGAGAATGTTCTTTTGGCAAGGTTCAACAGAAAAAGAAAAAGAAAAAAGATTGGCCTTAAAACCAATATCTCAAAACTAGTCATGAATAAAAAAAGTCATGATGTATCTAGTCACAAAATGATAGTCTAAAATATAGAGTGTTATATGTCTAAGTTTTTGTTTCATGTTTTGACAGTTTAGACATCTAGTGGGCATACAAATTCCTAGAGTTTCTAGTGTAGAAACTCAAGTTCTGATACCAAGTGTAAAGCCCTACCAAGGAACCCAAGAGAATTTAACCTAAAACATGTTGCTATGTTTACAAAATATTTGTTTCCTTAAGAGTTTATAAAACAATAATGATAATAATGCAAAAGCAATACAATATAAGATACAAACAAGTACATAAGTAAAACTCAATAATAATTAACAATTCTCAAGGGTCCCATGATGTAGAATTACATATTACTAATTAAATATTTTAGATTAAGTATAATTACAAATATCTCACATACTAATGAATAACAAGTACATCCAATATGTTTCTAATAACTGGTTAATGGTAGAGACATCGAGTGGGAAAGGGATTTTAAATTTTAATGGCTGACCCGACCATGGCAAAGCCCCTGCTACTAGTTTGGGTGGGGGAACATCACCCTTGGTTAGTGTTGTAGGTGGGGTTCCACAAGCTGCAGGATCTTTGGGTCCTGTTCAAAATGGCTAGAAGTCAACCAAGGAGGCTGAAGATGAGATTAATGTTGACAAAAGAATGTGTGGTACTAGTGGGCCTTTGCCAAATGCGGTGGATCTCAAGGGTGGGAATGTTCTATCTAAAGCTCATGAGAAGAAGCATGCATCTACTCGTAAGTGGGCCTCTTTATTTGGGGTGAAGCCCACAAGAAAATCCTCTTTCCTAGATATCAATGGTATCTCTAATCAAACTAAGGGAGAGTTTGTGATTATCATGCCTGATGCGCTGATAGATCACTCAATTTCGTAGATGGCTCTTACTCTGATTGGAAAGTTTGCAAGGTCGTGGCCAAACATTGATGTAGTTAGACTTTATCTCAAAAGAAATGGCTCCTTAAGGGTCAAGTGGATATTGCTTATATGCCTAAAGGTTTCTTCTCTTTTGAATTCATTAATGGTCATCATATACTCTTTTGAATTTGCTAAGTACTGATACTGTCCATCAATAGACTGTACTCTCTCTAACTCCCGGTCACCTCACTCAACTATAGTTACGACTCTTGGAGAGCCAACTAGGTTCTCTCCAACACCTCATAAGTCACCTCAAGATCATGGGTGAGCTCAACCACCTCCTCCTTTTTCCCTAACAATGTCTCCTAACAAGTGCTACCCCACTCGAGAAGGTAATCGGGCTATCAGCTACAAACTATAAATAATTATGCTTCAAGATCCTGATAGCCTCTTGAAGTGAATGAATCTCTACTAGGGAAAGGCAATTACCATCGTGCTTATCTGACATAGGAGAACCCCAACCAAATATAGCTAACATATGGCAGATAAAATCATAATTCTCAAGAGCTGAAGAAATATCACTATCGCTCACCTTTATCTATCTGGTCACATGATGTCTCTGCATACCCTGGCTCCCATGTACGCTCCTTGACTCACTAACTACACTGTGATAGGAATTTGTATCATAACTCCTCACCACATGATCACTAACATCATGTGTGCTAGTAACCTCGCACATGTCCATCAATGAGTACTGACACTGGGTACCTCTGCAAACAACTCATATGAAGTGGAATTTGTTGCTATGTCCAACTCAACGTAAATCTCTACTTACTCTTCATCTGTAAATCCATATAAAACATGATTTGGGGACCTATCATCATCCCATAACAAATATGCTTCATCACTCAATGTCTAACATGATAATCCTGACTCACTGCAACATGAAACATACTCATACAAATCATCAGAGGTGCCCATAACACTAGTATCCACATCGTCTAATTGAGACTCCTCTGCTATCTCCTATTGCTGCATACATGACTCAATGTCATGTGAATCAACATCACTATGGCATTAATATACATCACATAGCTCCTCTCCAACACTCAAATCATGAGTGTCATCACTAGGTAACTTCATGCTCTCATCCTCCACATAGGAGAAAATTGTTGTCTCCTGCACTGACTCATCATTATGAATTTTTTCATAAAAATCAAAACTATTTGAACTCATATTCTCCTCACAGTATTCAAATAAAACCCCATCATCTAATGAGTCAGAGCCCATAGTGGCATCATAAACACCATCAACATGATCAAATAAGGCATTGTTGTCCTGAAAATCAAACCTTGTGTCACTCACATTTTCAATACCACTAACTAGTGTGAGGCTTCCATCAAGGGTAGTCAACATGCCATCATTATTTTCATGTTTACTAACGCTGGTCTCATCAAGATGTCGGGACTTAGTTCTATTGTCCTGTAGTAAATTAGTCATATCTGTGTGTCCCTGTGAAGAGTCGCCAACATCATGTATGCATGGTGGACTAGTGGCACCCCACAAAGCACGAGATCAACTCCATAATGATTAGTAGCTACTGAAAATTCATCCTAAAGATTTATGGATGTCTCACCTATGAAAACCTCTTGTTTCTCTTCTTTCTTTCTCTGTGAGGAAGACCTTTTGAAGAAGGAAACCATAAACCTAGTGGCCCTATCAACAATTGTCTTGGATCTGAAAGTTGTGCATTTAGCCTTTCCTATTTTTGCCTCAATTTCTCCATTTCATTTATCGGGGCACCTTTTTATTTTTTGAAACGTGACACACTGATCAACTGGTTTCCATATTTACTGGATTTCCTATATTTGTCCATGATTAAAATAATTTTCGAGAGTTTTGATCACTCATAAATCAAGCATGGGAACTCAAAATTTCTAGCCCCGCAAGATGGCAAAAAATTGCTTTGCTACCACTATAAGAACCCTTGCTGGTTCTAACTACGACAAACACCAAATTGCTTTACTTCTTAAATGTTTGACATTTTATCAATCAATTGGTATGCAATGTTAAGAGTTTTGATTTTTGGGTGTGTACCATTTTCTTTCTTTGGCTAAATAATTTTGCAATTCAAACATATATAAATACATGAAATCATAGTACAAATTGCCATGCATCAATTTCCTTCAAATCATTTATCATTTATCATTTATTTCTATGGAATAAAATAAGACTCTACACATGGAGCTACATTAATTTAACTATAGTGTGATGGAACTTGGAGCTGCAAGCATGCACCATTATCAACCAATATTGATGATGCTGCCCCTATAGAATGGTAGTTGAGTAATGTCTTGGCTGGGAGAGAACATTTGGAGGCATCTTCAATCAAAAACTATATTTGCCAACTCTCAAATGTTGCCTAGGAAATTCCAATGCAACCTCTCTATCTGTGGTGGCTCTCGTAAGTCACTCTATAGTTGTCTATACACAACAAAGAAATCCAAGTGATGGTTGTGATCCACAAATGGTGATGTTTCCATAACCATGTAACAATTATTGGAATGAAATGCTAATTTTCCACACCAATTTTGACCTTTGTTTCAACACAATTATGGTCTCTAAAATAAGACCATCATCAACACAATTCACCTAGCATTTAGCAAGCTCAAAGTGCAAACAAAATTAGAGACATTTCTTCTCAGCTTGAATAAATTACAAACCCTCACATTTTATTTCATCAAAAGAAAATATCGATATCCTGGAATGAATTGCTTTTGCAAAAAGCATTTCTTTTATAATAAAAGATATCTTCTTTAAGACACCAAAGGAAAATAGCTTCTCTCACACACTTTTCACTTAAATGTTCTTTTCTTTATACTTAGGCACATATTTGAATAATATAATTTATTAACTCCCTTTGGCTCCAAAACTGACCTTTTCATCAATATCATGATATTCTGACACACAAGGTCATTGTTTTCTGTGCCCAATATTTAAAACTTTTCAACTCTATTCCAACAACTAAGACACTAAGGTGACCAATATACAATACCAACAAAAATAACAACCTTCTAGTGTATTTAATTAAATAATAATCATAATTCACCTGTCTTGCAAAAATGACTAAAGAAGCATCAGGATCAAAATCTGACAGCAAAGGCATGATCTTGATGGAGAAAGATGATGAATGAACCTGACGAGGTGACTTACTAAAAATAGATGCTCCCTCCAAGATTCTTGGAGCCCAAACCAGAAGTCAAAAATAAAAATAGATAAAATAATTCAACTCCTCTAACTCTTCTGAGCTCATCGGAACCATCTGTTGACTTACTATAAATAGTAAGTCCCACCAAATGGAGCCATAACCCTCAACAAGGTCCTCTAGTCACCAGTATTAGCCTACAAGGACCTAGTAATAGGCTAAATCCATCCACTATCATGGTCATGCTAAAATGGAGACATTACATTATCTACAAATTATTCTAGGAGGTGTCAAGATTCATGCATGCTCTTCTTTTTCATTAGGTGCATTAATCACATCAAATTAAAATATTGTATGTTCTTCAATTTCATTAGGCACATTAGATGCATTCATCACATCAATTTGAAATGATGTATATTGATCATTTTCATTTGTTGCATTAGGTGCATTCATCATATCAATTTAAATTGTTGTATGTTCATCATTTTCATTAGATGCATTAGATGACATACCTTCACGTAATCTCCTTGTACACTCCCTTTGTCTTTCCTTTGTTGCCTCTCATTGTTCAATTGCTCATCTCTTGTTCTTTCCCATCATTGATATCAATTTTTCTTCACATAATATCATGATGAACATATACAATCAATTACCAAAAAAGATGCAAATTATCATCATTTTTAATAATCTAAAGTATTAACACTAAAATAACTTCAATAACAAACCAAAAATAAGAGAAATCAATCATTTGAAATCATATGTGACAAAAAACATGAAAACATGTGGTGGGCCCTTGGAACAAGTTGCAATGTTGCTTTTGAGGCCGTTGGGAATAATATTTACCTCAATGGAACACATGGGTAAAAGCACAATAAGTTGTCACCCTTTTACAAAGGAAGAGGCTAACAACACCAAAACTGAAAAAATTCAATGGCATAAAAGTCACATTTTTGTTGAGAATTTGAAGATGATGTAAACTGATGAAATGTGTAAATATGATGAATGTTATGCCTATAATTTTTAAAAATTAATTTCAGCAAAAATTAATATGTTTTTTTAATTTTTTCGATGTAATTTTCATATCCTGAAAAATACTACAAATTAGGGAGTTTACTTCCCGTCAAATCATTATAAGTAAAACATTGTTTTTCCCTCCAATTTCAGAATATGTTTTAGATGACATGTATATCTAGTGCCGGAAAAAAGAAAGAAGTGTTTTCGATCTATAGT
Organism: Chamaecyparis obtusa; assembly: GCA_027943335.1. NCBI lineage: Eukaryota > Viridiplantae > Streptophyta > Pinopsida > Cupressales > Cupressaceae > Chamaecyparis > Chamaecyparis obtusa. The sequence goes on along the minus strand of BSBK01002439.1, from coordinate 844,556 downwards.
TTATCCATTATAATCATTCAAAATTGAACTTACTTGAAATCAACAATTTTTTTCTCCCGTCACTTTTTCCCTATCAAAACTATGCCAAAAAACAAATAAATTACATATTCTTGAAGAGGACTCTCTCCTCTAGTGTCTTATATGATTTTAATTTTTTTTTGAATTGATTTAGCATTTTTCTATATTTTCCGAATCAACATCTTCTCAAAGTTTAATATACCTACATGTAGTTTTTAGAAAATTTGTTTAATATTTTGTAGTTGAAACAATATAAAATTTATATGTCCAGAATTGTAGTTCTGAGATCTACAAAAGGGTACTTTTAGTTTTTTAACATTTTCTATTTTGATCAAAGAAAGTTACAGAAAAAGTGGAAAATTTTTGTTTTTTTGTGTTTTTGGAGGTTTGGCTGACAAAATGGCATGCCACCTAGGTAGACTCGGCCAAGTCGAACTAGGTTGAGTCCCCATGGGGTCGAGTCCACACAAATAGCCAAAATAGTGTGCAAATGAGGGGCTTGAGATGATTTTTTATATTAAAAATATCATGTAGACTTGATCGAGTCCTACTCGGTCGAGTACCACTCGGTCAAGTCTACTGGGCCACGTAGACACCATTCGGCGTCACATGGTGCCTACATGTACTCGGCCCAGTTAGACTTGGTTGAGTCTAACTGGGCTGAGTCTAATTGGGCTGAGTCATTTGAGTTAGCCGAAAAGGTGACATTTAATTGTGCTTTTACCCACATACAAGTTTTGTTCAGTCAAAATGCGTATGGGTTCCATTGAGCTAAAGGTGCAATGCTCATGTTGTTCTTAAATGCACGATGTCCATAGAACCCATACATGTTTTTGTTATGTAAAAATATTTGGTCTTAAATGAACCAGAATATATATAGATAGATAGATAGATAGATAGAGAGAGAGAGAGAGAGGATAATTATGGCTTAGATATACAAAGATGGTGATGGGGAAGGAAGACAAGAGAGAGGGAGAACGGGGAGTGACATGCATATGTAAACATATATACATATATCTAAATAAATATATGCATATATATATATATATATATATATATATATATATATTTATAGATATGCATATATACACACACATACACATTATTTATGTAAGTATATATATATGTGTAGTGTATGCTAAGTTTACAAGAATATATTTTTATTACTTCATAACACGTACAAGTTTTGTAAAATTAAAACTTATGCTTTTAGTTATACATAACCTATACAGGAAAGCTACTTTTTCTATTACAAAACCCAATTAGGTTTTTAGTACCTAGGAACCCGTATTTGTTATGGTAGGGTAAGAGGGTTGGACAACGACCCTAAGTCTTGGAAGCCCTTTTCACCACCATTTCTCTCCCTTTACATGTCTTTTGTTCTCCAAGCTGATTTCTCGACTTCCTCATCATCAGGTTTACACATCATCAAGTGGGTATCTGTAAAATTGCCACCATAATTTCACACGTCTTCTCAGCTTTCCAACCATATAAATTCTTCTATTTTGGACAAAATTAGCATAGTAAACTTTAATTTTCTTTACCAATGTATTCAAAATTATCAGAGACATATGTCTACCATTTTCTTAATAACTTTTGATATGTTTGACCAAATTCAAAATAAATTACATATTATTGTTCTAAACTTGATTCTATACACTTTTAAAATTTAGAAAGTTTGCATTTTCAATTATTTTGATGCAAGTTATGCCCAACACACGAACATACACCTTATTTTTAGGATGTGGCCACTTCAAAAAATCATAAAAAAAATACTCAACAAAAAATTACAAAAAAATACATAACTTCTAGCTCTCACTCTTACCTATCATTCTACCAAAGGGTTTTGCAAAATACTAAATCTAACTATATCTTTGTGAAGCACACGAAATATACTATGTTATATTTTTTAGAAAAAATCAAGAGTAGTTTTTCGTGCACAACAAGGTTGACCCTCTTAATCTTATCCATTTTTAAAAAACCTTAGTAGTTTAGAAACTAGATTTAGAGTACATAAATTCTTATTCTTTTCACAACTCCTAATTTTGAGTGCATGACCCTAGAATTTCCCTTCAAAGTTCAAGTTTACTTGATTTCAGAAAAGAAAAAAAAGTGACCACTTATACCCCCTTTTTGTACACCATCTTGGTGCATTTATCCATACCACATTTATAAAAAATTTAAGTTTTTTACGTTTGACTTGTCTTTTCTTACATAGTTACAAGTTATATATATTGTATCCTAACTTCTAAATTATAGTCTTCTTGGAGTTGTGATATGACTTGTATTTGGAATGTTATCATATGGATTATGGACCTCAAAATCTAAAATGCATTTTATAAATTAGACTCCAAAGTTCAAATTACAATATCAACGAAGATTCAACTCATGCTTTAATTTTACATGAATAATAGTTATATTTTGGGTCTCGGTCTCTTCAATCAGTTTGATTAGTTGGGCTCCAAAGTTCAAGATGCATGTCCATCGACGATTATACTTATCTTTGTAATTCTCAATATTTGATTTGTTGGGTAGAATTTGAAATTTAATTTGTAGTTGCTTCTATATTTGACATTCAACGGGGAGATTGATTTTTTGAATGGGCTAGACATTATTGACTAGAATCCATAGGTTAACTTTTAGGGTAGTATGCGTTGAAACTTTAAATGGTCATTTTCATATTTCCAAAGGTTAGTTGAACTTAAATGTCCAAATCTCCTATTATACAATAACTCAGGTCTAACTGCCAAGCATAGTAAATACATATGTTGACCTAATGGACCCCCATTCTCCTCTTCGACAACAATCCGACACTGGAAACATATGATAGATAGCTCAAAATAGACTTAATCACAAACCATAATAGTGGATTTTGTTAGAGAAAAATGTAACAGTGGTAAGGCTTTTGTCATACCAGTTGCCACTACCTTGAGGGTTTTCTCCCAAACAATTCACACTATGAATCGCTCCACACATATTCACTAAAAAATTTTACACCCAAGAGAAGGAAAGTAGCTTGTTTAAATACCAAACCAAGATAGGTTAGCGGGGCCCATAACTAGTCAATAGGTTTTTGATTTTATTTTTAATTATTTATATTTAATTATTAGTTTTAATATCAATATAATTAGTATTATATAATTACATTATTCATATTATATTAAAACTAGCAATCACACCTTGGTGTGCAATGGGTATGTCGATGATGTGCAAAAGATAAACTAGGAAAAAAAGTATGCAAACTGCGTAGGTATGAGATCAATTGTAAGTCATTTAACCAATGATATTGTTTGTATAAAAAATATTTAAATGGAGAAGTGATAGCTTGAAATCAACTATGCATCCAATTTGTATCTCTTTATTCATTTTAAAAATAAATCTAATGTAAGCTAATGTGGACTTTATCCATTTCCTTGGAGAAAAGAAGCTTTTTCCTTGACTATGCATCCACATCTTCCAACAACTTGTGTGTCTTGTCTATACTCCACAACTTATGTGTCTTGTCTGTGCTCCCACAGTTGGATGCAATCATAAAAATCATCCACGTGCTTTCACTGTGTTTCTTTTTTTCATGCATATTAAATATGAGGACATGGGGAAGAGGAAAGGGGATAATGTAGGGACGTTTATGTAGTGAGTGTATTCTGTCAAATAGTTTGCTTGCCATGTCAATTCTTAAGTCAATATTGCATTTGTAACTCCAAGAATGATTGCTCCAAAAATTATCCTTGAAAAAGCTGAAGGTAAACCCACATTGGCATTGTTTGAGGCAACTCTCATGTGGATTTGAAAGTTGGAATCTAATGCTTCACAAGTAGATTAGATATGTTTGTGACCTATGGTACTTGGAAAATTGTATCCTTTTCATCTTTTAATGCGAAAACTTATGTGAAGTAACCACACGGTATCATCCTAATGTCAACCAATCTTAGGTTCTTTGTAGAGTCATTAATAAAGATGTTGAAAAGAAACCATTGAAGAAAGGAAGGATTCATAATGTGCATTTAATGTAACATACCTTGGGAGATTTGTGTGGAGAGAACCGCAAATGAAGTTGATTTTTTCTTTATATGAAAAATTATTGGTAAATTCCTTTGTCACTTTTTTGAAAATGATGGACGACCTTCAATATATTTGTGAGAAAAATGAAATATAGTCTATACATTTATGAATTATTCGACATTAATGTCAATTTTTTTTGTTTTTGTAAATTGTTCCTTTCTTTTATATGCATGCTCTATGGACTAAACAAGTTTTGAACAATATAAGATGGTTTAGTTCTTCAGATTTTGTCATTTCATTTCTGTTTTCAAGATTTTCCAATATTTTATTTTGATTGTGTTCCTTTTCCAATTCTTTCATAACTAAAGGGTTCCTTTTGCTAGTCTAGGCTACTTCATTTTCATTAGATCCGAGTTACACATTGCATCACTTAGGATTTGTATTATCCCAAAATTTAATGATTTTTGGCAAGCAACCAAGAAATATGCTTTCCCATTTATGATCTTCTCTTAATTTCCCCAATGCCTAGCATGACACTATTGTTGCCAATAACATTGTCCTGATACAAAATAGTATTTGACAAAGGTGGCAGTTGAGAAGTCAAATAGGTCTCAATTAATTTGATTATTGACCATGATATAACTGAGGCAATATAGATTATTTTTGTTTGGAATATTTGATAGGTATATTAATTGGTCATATTTAATTCTCCACTCATCAGGACATTATGGTTGAGTTTATTGTTGACATTGGTTACCTTACTTAATGCTTAACTCGTCACATGGTAGCACTGTTTGGTGGAATTGAAAATCTCTTTATTTTGGCAAAAAATTTGGTAATCACGACAAAGTTGATTTTGGTTTTGCATTCCATTTTTTTGTCAAAATGAAGCCCTACAGGGCTGCCGCCATGAACATTTGGCAAAACATATTTGAGTGCCAGTTTATTCATTTTTATGGGTTGGATATGATAAGAAGTGAAATGGTGTTGGTTGTTTGATACTAGTTTTTGAGTTGTTTTTGGAAAGGTACTGTCATTTTTATGGACATAAATATTTTTAAAAACCCTCAATGAGATATGTTATGTTTATATTTTTGGTTTACTAATAAAGATTCCTTCTAATGGTTGCATGGATACTTTGAGTTTTTTTACTGGACTTCTTCAAGAAGTTTTTGATAGCAAAGAAAGAGGTATTTGTATATTTTGTCTTCGTAATCTATTTGTTTTAGGGGAAGATTGAAAAATATCCAATGATTGTTCAACATTGAAATGGGTTGATGATTTTTTTTTAAAAATGAAGTAAGGGTTTCTTTATTTCATTTTAACATTGAAAGCTAGAAGAAATTATTTAATGGTTGTGATTCATTTACCATCTTGGTATGGAAAGTAAAATTTCAAGAAAGTTTTCCTTCTACAAATCTGATGGCGAACAAGATATTCTTTCTTGTTATTTACATCTTGGTCTATTAGTTTTCTTTCAATAGTTTTTGAGAAAGATGTAAATTGGTTCTCAACACCTATAGCCGTGAAAAATAAAAAAAGGTTGTCAATAGTAAATTTATTCATTTTTTGGGTAACCGTTGTTAGTTACAAATCATTTGAAAACTGTCAGTCAATCTTGAATGTAAAGATTCAACATTAGAATTCAATTTTTTTTGTGGTTACACAAACTAGAAAGAGGGTTTCTTTGGTTAACAGTTTTTGTCACGACAAATAGCCTTATTGATGGTTTTGAGATAAGTTGAAAATAAAGTAAAGGATTGTAGGATTTGAGAAATACAAATCCACAAAACCCGAAGATCACCTGCATACAAAAACCTGTTACAAGGAAGTAGAGACAAGAAGAGGGCAAGGGTTTGACTAAAAAATATGAATAAGAAAATATCCTCAAATAATGAATGAATAAAATATACAATGGATCAACCTTATAAAGGAGATCGAAAGCCTTGAAAGGAAAACCCTAGTGCATGTAATAATTAGTTTTAATTATTACATGACTAATGCATGTAAGTTTATATTTAAAACAACTAGTGCATGAGTTTAAAATAACTAGTGCATGTGTGTTTAAATATAGACAACTAAAGAAAAAGAGTTGACATCTTAAGAAGGGAGTAAAGATTAATTAACATAATTAATACTTTACTCTAATACCCCCCCTTAAGATGAGCAACAATGCAGCTACAAACAATGCAAGAAGAAAGCAAAAGAAACTACAGTGCTGAAAGCATAAAAATGGGTCTCGGCAACAAAAGGTCTATTTAGGTACCCAAGTACAAAATAGAGTCTCTATAAAGTGGAGAAATAGAGAAAACCACATGGGAAAAACTCTACTCCAAAAAGAGACAAAGACTAATCTGAAGGACTGAAGAAGCCTCCAAAACTAGGAATGTTCAAGAAAATAGGAACAAGAATGAACATGTAGAACATCACTGAAGCAAGAAGATGAAAACTCTGCCAATAAGTAACTGCTAATTTGAAGATCCTCCATTGAAATAGAGCATGACCAGGTAGAGAAGATTGTAATCTGTATGAGTGCCCTCAAATGACACTACTTGAATCAGGAGGCAAACAAAGGAAAACAATTGAACTCAAAGATACAGATGGTATAAAACACCAAAGCCTGAAGAGGTGATCAATCAAAGATGGAAGAGTGCCTCTAAAAATAGGAAAGAAAGAGTGTCTATATGGTAAATCATCCATCTCACCAAAATGCATAAGTACCCACCACTCCATCCGCCTAGTACATATGAACAAATACTGAATACATAGCTCACACTATTGAACCAAGGAAGCAGAAGAATGATCAGTAGAAACCCCCTCCCATAATGCTGACAAGGGAGAGGTGATAGGTACACTGAAAATAGTGCCAATAAGAACCACATCGTGAAGAACCAAGAACATCGAAGGTGTAGTGAAAGTACAAACACAAATAAAGATACCTTGAGGCTAATGTCGTGGAAGGAACACTCACTTGACAAAGGTAGATGGCAAACAAGGGAAAACATCAAACCCCCCATGGCACTTTATAATGGAGTGCAAGTACAAATAACACAAACATGTTCAAGATTTCAAGCATGCAATAAAATGACACTTTATCTCAGTGCATGTGCATAAAAGAATGCTACAAAAGTGAAGTATACATTGCTCAAAGAAGAGAAAAGGCTGCTGAAACAAAAGAACAACCTAAGAAGAGAAATCCCCTAAAGGGAAGAGATCCTAGGACCTGTAACATCCAAGATATCCACTAGAGTGCAGAAATGCAAAAAATTAATTAAAATGTACCTGGAGAAGAATCTGAAAAAAAGACTCATAGCACTAGAAATCTTACAGAACAAGCTTTCCAACGATATATTGTTTGCCCAAAACGGAGTCTAGATGCGCAAGATAGAGCTCTTAGAGTGCAAAATTGAACATCTAGCTTTGACAGTAAACAACATCATAAAAAATGAAAAATCATAAATTCAAAACTCTAGATCTGGATAAAGCTTAGAACCAGCTTTCCGACGATATCTCATTTGCCCAATTTCGACACCGTATGCTCAAGTTATGAGCCAAAAACCACTAAGTGCTCTAGAGAGCCCAAAATGGTGTCGAAATGTGCTGACATCAGCACTTCACGGGCTTAAAAATGATGACCAAATGGCCGTTGCAGCATATAGGCCCCCTGTGGCTAAAATTTTGGCCCATGGTCGCCATATGACAAGGGGCTAAAACTGCATTCGCCTGGCTTAAATTTGACGGCCAAATGGTTGTTGCTAGCCAAAAAACAAAAACAAAATAAAAACAAAACAAAATATTTTTTTTACAATATCGTATGCACACCTTGGGATCCGTGTTAGGCATTTCAGATTTTTGCCTCAATTTGCATGCCATTTTTTGGTCTTAATTTAGGTGCTAGACAGTAAATTTTTTATCTTGATTTACGTGTCAAAATAAAATTCTACCTTGAGAAGCATGCCAAGTCGTACAAATTCTACCTCGAGAAGTGTGGTAAGCTGTCTGGTACCAAAAAAATGCCCCAAAATGCAAAGTTGTCCAAATTTGATGTGTTTTATATCGAAATAGGGGTTTTTAGGCACTGCGAGCTCAACGGTGAGGTCTGTTTGAGCTCAAAGTGCACCAAAATTTAGGGACCCCTTAATTTCAATAAAAACAAAAAAAAAACCCCTAATCTGAAACAAATAATTTTCTAATATCTGAATCCTTCAAATAGGAACAAGCTGTAGCAGATTAGGCTCTAATACCATGTAGGATTTGAGCAATACAAATCCACAAAACTTGAAGATCACTTGCATACAAAAACTTGTTAAAAAGAAGTAGAGACAAGAAGATGGCAAGGGTTTGACTCAAAAATATGAAGAAGAAAATATCCTCAAATAATGAATGAATAAAATATACAATGGATCAACCTTATAAAGGAGATTGAAAGCCTTGAAAGGAAAACCCTAGTGCATGTAATAATTAGTTTTAATTATTACATGACTAATGCATGCAAGTTTATATTTAAAACAACTAGTGCATGAGTTTAAAATAACTAGTGCATGTGTGTTTAAATATAGATAACTAAAGCAAAAGAGTTGACATCTTAAGAAGGGACTAAAGATTAATTAACATAATTAATACTTTACTCTAACAAGGATCAAATAGTTTCTCTTAGTGTTGATCAATTATTAGTTACAGGTATCTACAATTTGTGATGTTGATTTACATTTTTGTGCAAAAATACACTCATCGACAATGAGAAGAGAGAGGTGGTTATTGTTTTGAACAATAGTTGCTGTCATGATTTAAAAAAAAAAACATTTATTTTACGAGAAACTTGATTCTTTTCTTTACCCTATTATGAGGGTTTGATGCAACAGATATTTCAATTTTAATTAACAACTAATATTGAAATCAGTACATGTGAATAATTTGAGATACATCCCTATATAAGTGAGTATGAATGTGTGCTGAGTATGCAAGTTGAAACAATGAAAAGGGTACATATTTATATTCTCTTATGTATGGAGTATTTGTATTGAATTTGAAAGTCAAATCATTAGGTTATTTATATATGAATGTATGAAATCTAAAAGCATATATTCATGTATACGTAATTTGAAAAAGGACACATTGTAAGAAGAAAAGAGATGAGGTTTAGCTCCTAGCACTTGATGCTACAAAATATTGTAAAGTGAAGAGTTGTTGCTCAATAAAGATGATAGGTTCTAATGGAGTGGTCTTTTCCCTATGAGAAAACTGAAAGGTTTTGAGGGTTTCCCACTTAGCACAAGAATATTGTGTCTCTCTTTTGTGAGTTGTCTTCATTTCTCTGATATCTTGCATTTTCATTTATATGTTCAGATTATGTATACAATTACCTTTGAATGATATATGTGCATTCCAAATCTATTTACGAGGATTAAAAAGTTTGAAAACTCTCCTATTCTTATTCACCCCCCCTCTCAGAATAGCCATTACTTCCAACAAGTGGTATCAGAGCATAGGGTCCCTTCCTAGGTCTACCTATAGTGATTATCTAGGGAATTTTTTTTAGAAGTATCAATGGCACAGGTTGAAGGTGTCTCTCTTACCTGAGCCATGTTATTTGATGGTACCGATTATATTTTTTGGAAGGTCATGATGGAAGCCTTTATAAACTCTTTAGATGTTCATATGTGGGAAGTTGTTAAAAAATATATTGTACTCAGAAGCATATGTACTGATCCTGATGAAAAAACCAAGTATGAACTTGATAAAAGAGCCAAATTTTCTATTTTATGTGGTCTCACAAAAGATGTGTTTGTCAAAGTCATGTATTGTCAATCTACTAATGATATATGGGTAAAATTAGAAACCATTTATCAAGATGATGAAAAAGTAAAGGAATGAAAGTTAGTAACTTTGAAAACTCAATTTGATAATATGAAAATGAATGAGGATGAAAGCATAGCAGCCTATTTTTTATGGATTGATGAAGTAGTGAATGCTAGAAAGGGATTAGGAGAAAAAATTGGGGAACATGATATTGTTTCAAAAGTAGTAAGAATTGTACTACCTAAATTTGAAACAAAAATTTCTACTTTGGAAGAAAAGAAAAACTTCTCCAAAATGACTTTGCATCAATTACAAGGAACTCTAACTACTTATGAAATGAGAATCAACAACAATGTTGGTTCTATTTCAAGAGAAACAATCTTCAAGGCTGAAAAACAAGATGAAAGTGATTTAGATATAACATATGCTCTTGAAACATTATTGGTTAGAAAATTGAAAAATAAATATCAAGGAAAACCAAAATGTTTTAATTGTGGGCAGTTAGGACACTTTGTTGCAAAGTGTCCCCATGCTGATCAGGATGAAAATGATGAAAAATATGAAAAATCCTTCAACAAGAAACCATAGAATCAGAACAAAAGATTCAAAAAATTTAAAAAGAAGTCTTTTGTCAATGGAAGACTCTAATAAAGAGTCAAATGATTCAAATGAGTAAGGAGAAACATTGTTTATGGCTGAAATAGTGAATGTTCAAAACCCAGAAACCATTCAATTAGAATCTCCATCTGATTCAGATGAAAATATAAATCTTAAAGAAGAGCTACTTCGTTCTCTACAAGAAATAAAGAGGTTAAACAAACTGATCTCTACTCATGAAAAAGATAATCAGTTTTTACAAGCTGAGTTGAATAGTGTAAATTAGCTTATTGAAATTCAAAAGGTTTTATTAGATGAAAAAGAAAAGAAATTAACCTTGTTGCAAAAACAAATTGATCAATCAGATTCAAAGTTTAATACAGTTGAAAAAGGAGAATCTTCAAAATAGGTTTCAAATCATTTTTTTAAAGGTTATTGTTTTGTTTGTAACTTATTTGGTCATAAGGCTTATAAGTGCAAGTTAGCAAGAAATGAATCCATTTATGGCTTTAAGAAAGTAATTAGATGTTTTAAGTGTTATCACTATGGGCACTTTGCAAATCGATGTAAACTGAATTTAAAGCCTAAACAAGTATGGAAACCTAGAAGTATGCATGCAAAAAGTCTTTAATTGTAGAAACAACCCTATTCGCTCATAAACCTGCAAAATGGGTTTTGGACAATGACTACTCTCATCATATGACTGGTAGCAAAAATAAATTTAAAACCCTAGAAGACTTTGATGGAGGTTTTGTCAAATTTGGGGATAATTCAGGTGCATATATTACAAGTTGTAGCTCAATTTCTTTGAATAAAGACACTCCTATACATGATGCATATTATGTTGAGGGTCTAAAACATACTCTTAAGTGTGAGTCAGATATGTGATAGTGGATATTCCATTTCATTTGATACTAAGGGATGTCCTATCAAAAACAAAAGGAATAAAGTTATTGCAAGTGGATTGAGAATAGGGGGAAATCTTTACAATCTAATTGATTCAACAGTTCAAGAATCATCCTTAGTTAATACTTGTATCATGAGTCAAGTTGAAGAGAATTAGTTGTGGCACAAAAGATTAGGTCATTTAAATTTTGATAATCTTTCCCAAATCAGCAAGAACAAAAAGGTTAGGGGTTTGCCTCTAATTAGTAAACCAACAAAAATTTGTGAAGAATGTGTTAAATTTGATAGGACATCCCTTAGTATTTGTATTAAATTTGAAAGTCAAATCTTTAGGTTATTTATATATGAATGAATGAAATCTAAAAGCATATATTCATGTATACGTAATCTGAAAAATGACATGTATTGTAAGAAGAAAAGAGAGGAGTTGTAGCTCCTAGTAGTTGATGCTACAGAATATTGTAAAGTGAAGAGTTGTTGGTCAATAAAGATGACAGGTTCCAATAGAGTGGTTTTTTCCTTATGAGAAAACTGAAAGGTTTTGAGGGTTTCCCACTCAGCACAAAAATCTTGTGTCTCTCTTTTGTGAGTTGTCTTCATTTCTTTGATATCTTGTATTTTCATTTATATGTTCAACTTGTGTATACAATTACCTTTGAATGATATATGTGCATTCCAAATCTGTTTAAGAGGATTAAAAAGTTTGAAAACTCTCCTATTTTGATTCACCCCCCTCAGAATAGCCATTACTTCCAAAAACTATCACTCCACTTCCTTCCATTAACTATAACTAAGTAACACAAAATGTATCATGTACATAGCTTGACTAATGATCTATTTCTAAACAATTAGTTTATCTATTTTTCATATCTTTCCTGGTACTTATCTCTCGAACTAATGTGGTCAATGGGTAGAGGGGACCTCTTTAGTTTGTTAGAATCAGAATCACCTGATATGCCACCTACTTTTTTGCATGTTTAACAAGTACCTACAATGGTCAATCAACTGAAAAATATCTTAAAAGTGGTATTGAGTTCTATAAAGTACGTGCTAGCTGCAAGTTGTACAGAGTACGTGCTAGTTGTAGGTTGTACAGAGTACATGCTAACATCCATGCTATACAAATTATATGGTATAATTAGATCATTATTATGTTTTGTATACTTTTTATTTTGTTGTCTCGGGAGGGAGGGATTATTACTAACAAAGCAAATCATTCAAGGGGCATCAATGACACCAGGCCTAGAATTTGATGGTCACCCTTGTCTGTCATATGATTTTTTTATGATTGTTTGGTCACATTAGTGCCTTTCATTTTACGTTTTTAAAAAATTATTGTTTGTCAATTTTTTCAATTTATGAATAATTGAATAAATTATTTTAACTTTAAATACTTTTTCAATATAACTTGTAATACATATATTAAATTATTAAAAATTATTTTATTCTTAATAAAAAATACAAATAATCTAATTATTTTTAAATAAAAATTATAATTTTTAAAAAAGTCACTCAAAATAAAACATCTAATAATCTAATCTAGAAGAAAATTTTGTTTTATTTTATTGAGAAATACAAAACATAAAATAATAAAAATAAATAATATCAAAGTTCAAGAGCTCCTCTTGACTTTGTGTTCTTCCATACTGATATACTTCATTCCAATTTACATCATTTGTTTCAAATCGATTAAGGATACTCTCATTAATACATCTAGTGTATCCAAACTCAGCTTTGACTCTTTGACTCTTCATGAATCTTTGAAGACATTTTTTGAGGTACCTACAAAAACCAAAACCAATATAGTATTAGTCACTATGTGTAAAATATTATTCTATACAATCATTGGAAAAATACATAACATAATCTAGAATATAATTCTATAATAAGTAGTTACCTTAAGTATGTGATTCACTATGAGGAAGAAAAAGAAGCTAAGTAAAATTGAGATGCAATTGTCTATTGATAAGAAATGAAAATTCTTAGTGATATGATTTTTTTATATAGAAACAAAGAATGTAAAATTAGAAAATAAGTTTAAATTAGTAACACATGCAAAAATCTTAAATTTACATGAGCAAGTTTCTAAATTCTTATATTTTCTTTGAAAAAATCTAAATATAATAATTTTTTTTTAATAAATTAGTCATATATTCAAAAATCTCAAATTAATTATGTATGTTTCTAAATGAATAATAATATAGAGTAAAATTTAAATTATACAAGTTTTAATTTATGATATAAAAAGAATATAAAATCACAAAAACATCAAATTAACTAGACAAGTTTCTAATATATAATCAATTGAAAACTTTAATTTGTAATAAAAATAATAAAAATATATAATAAATAATATAAAATATGTATGTAAAACAAGTTTCTAGAAGTCATATAAAATTTCTAAATTAATATTAATATATAAAAATAAAATAGAAATATAATATTCTGTTTTAAAAAGTTTCTAAATTAATATTAGTATATATTAATAAAATAGAAACATATATTTTACAATATCTTATATTTATTTATTATATTACTTATAACAGATTTTGACGTGCTTCTCACAGATAACAAATCTTTGTTACGTGTCAGGATATAAAATGAGATCTCCTACAGACGAAGGGATCTCCCCTGTTTGAGGGCCAGATAACAAAGAAAGTCGATCAAAGATATATGAATTACTTTGACTCCTTGAATGTTAATCTTGCAACGCCAGAATCCCAATTCATTCTTGGGAGTTTGTACATTCATCTACCCAATTTCTTTGACTGTGGGTTCATTTCATTCAGTTTGTAAGCTTCTTGGTCAATAGTAGGGATTTGTTCCATAAAGAACTCAATTTCCTTCTTCTGAAGAATATACCCATTCCTCAAGGTATGTAATCTAACTCCCCTATGTGATGAAGGATTCACGTTAAGGATCTGCAGATCATCAATCTCAGTTTTGAGTCCAAAAGCAGACAATTTAATTTTTCTCTTTCTATTCTTTTTTTCTATGATTGTATCAAGAGTGTTATGAATTCAAATAGATTGCCAATCGTTGGGGTTGCATATATATTTTACTACTTGTTTGATGTTTAGGGTCGGGGGCATGCCAACAAGTAAATGTTTTATGGAAAAGCAATCATCAATTAATGACGGTGGTGAAAGCAACATTGAGGGACAAGTAGAACAATATATTGAAGTGAAGCTTGAAAATGTGCCGACAGGATTGGAAGTACTGATTCAGTGTTAAGGCTATAATAGCACATACAATAAAATTTATGGTAATCAGTTGCTTTCCTCCAACCAGTGAGTCTCTAATTAAAAAGAAAATTCAGCATGAAATTATTTTCTAAATGAAGATGTGTAAGTCTTACTTGCTCAAACTATATTTTTAAGGTTAAACATTTTTGCAAATGCTTACAGAATAACTGTTTTATAATAACTGACCACTAAAAAATAGTAGTAATTGACTACCAAAGCTCAACTATCTCTAGAAGAAAATAGCAGTACTTACTAGGGAGTGAAAACACAAGCATCATATCATGTTCTTTTGGATTGAACAAGCAACGTTGATATTTCCTTTTGGCTTTTGGCGAAAACATAAAAAGATGCGGAACGAGCAACAAATTTTCCTTTCTAGCTCTAGCTCCAAGATGTTGTACAGCTGGAAATATCTTCATCAAATTATATGATGATTTATTTCTTTCAATTAAGGCTAGGTATTGATGTATGTATATCTATATCATAATATACTGAAAAGTATTGTGGCATATCTCTACCTTATTTGCTAGTCTGTTTTTCCTAGTAGCCCTGATTCATAACCGCTTGCAGAGAGCTCTGAAATTCTTCTACGCCAACTTCTGATTTTCCTTGGAGCATAAAAACAACTTGGACCATGCTTGGTCTCAAGCTCTCATTCTCCACAATGCACAAAATGCTCACCATGACTGCTCTTCTTATTTGCTCAGCATCTGCCTCGTGGGCAATCCTTTCATCCACAATGTCAATGAAGTTTCCCCTGTCAATTTGAGTGGCAGCCCAGGTGGGAAAGTAGCACCGAGATTCCTCCATGCTCAAGTCCAGATTTCGTCTACCTGAGATTATTTCAAGCAGTGTCATGCCGAAACTGTATACATCTGCCTTCACTGTGATTGGCATGCCGGAAATCCACTCGGGAGCCAAATACCCTCTCGTTCCTCTCGTTGTAGTCAGCACTCTACTCAAATCCCTGCCAACAAGCTTTGCCAGCCCAAAATCAGCCACTTTTGGACAAAAATCAGCATCCAAAAGAACATTTTCTGGCTTGATATCACAATGGATGATGCGATCTCTGCATTCTTCGTGGAGATAAAGCAGCCCTCTTGCAATGCCTAGAGCGATTCCAAATCTGGTATTCCAGTCCAAAACCTTCCCTGCATTTCTGGACTTCCGGGTCAAGAAAAAGTTGAGAGATCCGTTATGCATGTACTCATAAACGAGCATTCTCTGAGATCCCTCTACGCAGAACCCCCGGAGCCTCACCAAATTCACATGATTTATGTTTCCAATTGTGCTTATTTCCGCACGGAATTGCTTTTCTGCTTGCGCGAAACCCTCTAATTTTTTCACCGCCACAAGTGTATTGTCTGGTAGGGTTCCTCTGAAGACAGACCCAAATGCCCCCTTTCCCACCTCATGGGCGAAATTGTCAGTCGCAATCCTGAGCTCTTTGCAGGTGAATGTTCTGAGCGATTTCTGCGTGTCTTCATTCTCGACCTTCTGATGGACTCTTCCACGCCTGCGCTTAATACCCAAAAACAGAGTACCCAGAAGAGCAATACCCAAAGGAATTGAAATGAAGAGCGCAATTTTTCTGCCATTTCCGCTTCTTCCTGGCCTGGATTGCGACTGCTGCAAATCGGAAGCAGCCAATCTAACGAAGAAGGCCTCTCTCTTGGACGAAGTGTCCTTAGCACGCATGCCCAGCAGATCGCCAAACCACAATTTACAAACAGCAGGATTGGAATCAGTGAGGGCAAATGCCGAGCAGGAGCAATTGTTGAGGCACACACTCTTGCATTCTTGCAGAGTCAATTCTTGCGCATATTGAGGAGCTTCTTCATCGGACAAAGATATATTGGTGGCTTGGAGGAACCCATCAGTTGTTGCCCTGCCACTGCCATTAATGGCGTCTGAGCAGCTCAATGGATTCCGCCGAGCACAGCCGCTCAACCACCACTTTCGTGAATTCCACGCCCAATCATCTGCAGGATAGAATCCTTGCATACAGCTGCATAATTCAGTATCTCCTGCGCGAAAGCAAACTCCATAAGCCCCGCAGGCCCCATACACGCCGCATTTTAATTGGGGTCTTCGCAAGATCATGCTCCATCTGTTCTGATCAATCAACTGAAAAAAAAGATAGTATCCATCCCAGTTCAAAACTTGCCTGATGAACATCGAACTACCTTGTGATGTAAGCCAATATGTGTAGTAAATTCTTTCCGGAGACAATTCGACCACTTCCTGCCCAAATAAGGAACGAGAGATTGTGTCTGGCGTAGTGGTATAATAGCTCCCCATCCATGGCCCAGTGTTGTAATATGAAACACCATTTTTATAGTGTTGTAAAAAGTTGGTCTGGTCTGGCGCAGGATTCATTTCCAGAATGAAGGGTCCAGGGGCTGGATCCGCCCAACTCTTCCAAGATGTTAGTTTTATTCCTTTCCAAAATTTCATGGAAGGCAAAAATGTGTCTGTGGGATGTCCAAAGCTCTCCCACACAATCTCAGAACTGTTTTGGGCGCCTAGAAGAACAAAATTCCCAGAGTCCAGTATCACAGCTCTTGAGGCTTTGGCTTGCTGAGAATCATTAGTAGACCAAATCTGCCCCCCTCCCAAATCGGAGACGGTGAGATAACCATCTGTAGAGAGCATCAGAATTCCGGGAGCTTCTCTGACAGGAGTCTCCCTGTTAGCAACCCAAACAATGGTCTTCTCAGAGATTTGGGCATACCAGATCCCAACATACCAATTGTTGCTTCCATTGGGATTGAAAAACCCCAATTCAAATGTGCCATTCTTTGAAGTTATAGTCTGGTTTCGCCTCAGAGAAGCCCCTATAGAAAGAGTTTCTTTACCAGTGACTGCCACTAAATCGTTATTGCAGAGTGAAATAAGCATAGCTAGAGCTGTCAAGAAATAGCTCAAACAGTTCAATGCTAAATGATCCATGCTCATATTCTCTCAGCCTTCACTTGTTCTTGATGATAGCTTTCAATTAGTGGAAGAACATAATCTGCTACTTATGGCTGTGTGTGTACCTGCTACTTTTGAAAATCTAGTACTGCCGAACATGCAGTTTTCACCATATCTAATAAAATACTGTCTCTAAGACACGGAGTCTGGGTATGACTTTGTCCTCAACAATACGCTTTATTTTAAGGAAGGGATTTTTTGTTGGAATAAATGTATATTTATTTAACACGTGCTTCTGGATCTTTGATTGTATAAAGGTTTCAGCTAATTATCATTATTTTTTTCATCTTTTTGAGCTATTTTTGATTGAGTGTGACTAGAGACGTTGATTCAAAAGTCTTTTCACAATCAAAGATCTAGAAGTACATGTTAAATAGTTATGAATTGTAGAAACTTGCTAGCACTTATTATAAATGTATATTTTAAGAAAGAAATTTTTGTTTTTTTTAAAGATTGTACTATACTGACCATGATATATGTATATTTTAAGAAGGAAATTTTTGTTTTTTTAAAGATTGTATTATACTCACCATGATATTGGTAAGAAAGGGGAGAATACTAGATTTTCTGATCTTGTGTCTATTGGGAAAAAAAATTAGTAGAAATTATTTTAACATAATAAATTTATAAATATGAGATATTTTCCACAACACATGTAATTTTTAGTCAAATTCATTGATCTATATTTCATAAATTACACAATTGAATCTTGATAGCAATATCACAATAATAAATTGACTTTTTGTAACTTAAAGATCATAAAAATATTACTATATATTTTTCTTTTATTGATAATATTTATTATTATTTACTTTAAAAAATACAATCTAAAGGAGTTTTTCTTAATATATTAGAACTTTTTTGGTGTAATTAATTTATAAAAACCAAAAATATGTATTCAATTTAGTTAGTTAAATAATATAAAAATACAAAAATTATGATGGAGAAATAATTACAGTAACCAAAAATCAACATGAAATTTTCCTTAATAAGTTTCAAGATTTCAAAATCTCATCTCTTCAAACTAGCAATTGCATTTTGGTGTGCAATGGGTACTCCCAAGAAGTGAATAATTTATTTTTATATATATTTGTGTTGTACATGAAGTCAATTAGCTTCAAATCAACTATGCATCCATTAACTGAACAAACATGATTGAATCAAAACTTTTGGATTATATTCCTAATCAGACTCGATACCATAAGCTCATATTTTGATTGCAATAGGAAGAGATAATATAGACTAGTAGTCGCATATTTTTGTGCATGCAACAATGAACCAATAGGAGATTTGATTTTCACCTATAAAACTCTATGCCACATAAAGAACTAATTGTGATGAGAAAAAGTCTGTGGAAAAAATTACAATATATAAGGTAAAAAATATCAATAATTGAGAAATAAAATATAACAAAATATTAAATTGATGTTATGTGATTAACATCTGCTATAATCTCAAGACCTAGAACTATCATGATCTTCACATGTATATCATAAGGCGGAAATTAAATAATCATTCATTACTTACTCAGATCCATTAGTGCAGAAATCTTTAATTACTTCCTGATGCTTTTATGAGATGAAAAATAGTTTCTCTCTCTTACCTCTTTACAGATACATTCTTTCAGGCTCAGTTTGATGGTATGCTGAAAGATCATTTATAGGTGGAGAGAGGACTAGTTTTCCCAAAACAATTATACTCCACTTGCCCATCAAAGTAGGAGTCTTGGAAACTACTCTTCTAATTGATCAATAAGATATACAAAAGATATGGAATACCTTTTAAAACCGTAACTGCCTATCACATGTGCCTCTTCATGTGGGCCATTAAAATTAATTAAAAGAAAATTAGTCATTAGGCACGCTATAACTCATATCCATCTTAACTTTCAGTTGATCATCATAATACTATAATTAAACAATCCACTAATGCAAGTCATGGCGGTTCCATGTCAATAAAGCAACATAGTCCCTTCCATGTATCACAATGCTAGTACCCTGTTTAATTTAGTCTATAAATGAGAAGTGTATTCATAAGGTCCAACAACAACATCCCTTGTCAGAGACTATTCTTGTCATCATACATTCATTCTCATACATGTACGTACACATTTAAAACATGAATTATCAATCAGAAACACCTTTATAAAGATCTCAAAGTGGCTAAAACAAATAACATAATGCAATCCATTACATAAAAGTAATAACTGTTATGTGCTACATTCAATACCCATTCTATTGGCATGTTCCTTAAATTTTTTTGGTGGTAATCCTTTTGTCAATGGATCTGCAACCATAAGCAGTGTGCTTATATGTTCAATTGACACTTGTTCTTTCTGCACTTCATCCTTAATGACAACGTATTTCAATTCCATGTGTTTAGCACCATTAGAATATTTTTTGTTCTTAGAGAAAAATACAGCTGTAGAGTTATCACAATAAATCCTCAGTGGCTTGGCACTAGAGTCGACAACCCCAAGTCCTGAGATAAAATTCCGCAACTACAATCCATGAACCATGGCCTCAAAGAATGCCACAAATTCAGCTTCCATAGTGGATGAAGTAGTGATAGTTTGCTTCGCACTTTTCCATGATATTGCTCCTCCAGCTAATAGGAACAAATAACCAAAAGTGGACTTTCTGCTATCAACGCATCCAACAAAATTTGAGTTTGAGTAGCCAATCACGTATAGATTATCAGTCCTCCTAAAGGTGAGCATGTAATCCTTTGTTCCATGCAAGTACCTCATCACTTTCTTTGCAGCTTTCCAGTGATCCAATCCAGGATTAATTTGATATCTTCCCAACATACCAACTATAAAAATGATGTCTAGTCTGGTGCAAGTCTGTGCATACATTAGACTTCCCACGACAGAAGCATAAGGAATCCCTTCCATCTATTTTCATTCCCATTCATTATGCGGACATTGCATAAGGCTGAATTTATCCCCTTTCTGAATAGGGGCATCACCAGCTGAACATTTCTCCATTCTGAATCTCTCTAGAAATCTTTCACTATAGGCCTTCTGAGACAATCCTAACAATCCACGTGATCGATCCCAGAATCTTTCAATTCCTATCACATAAGATGCCTCACCCATATCTTTCATTTCAAAATTCATAGAGAGAAACTTCTTGGTTTCGTGCAATAAACCAAAATCACTAGTGACAAGCAATATATCATCAACATACAAAATCAGAAATATAAATTTACTCCCAATAACCTTTAGATATATACACTGGTCAACAATGTTTTCCTTAAATCAAAAGGAACTAATAGTATTATGGAACTTAAGATACCATTGCCGAGAAGCTTGTTTAAGTCCATATATTGATTTCTTAAGTTTGCAAGCCAAGTGTTCTGTTCCTTTAATTGAGAAACCTTCAGGTTGATCCATATAGACTTCTTCCTCTAAAATCCCATTCAAAAAAGTAGTTTTCACATCCATTTGGTGCAACTCCAAATCATTATGAGCCACCAATGCCATAATGATTCTAAGTGAGTCTTTCTTGGATACAGGAGAGAAAGTCTCTTTATAATCTATGCCTCCTTTCTGAATGAAACCTTTGGCCACAAGTCTAGCTTTATGGCGTTCAATATTTCCCTGAGTGTCACGTTTGGTCTTAAAGACCCATTTGCAACCAGCTTTCTTGTATCCTTCAGGAAGTTCAACAAGATATTAGACTTCATTCTGGTCCATTAAATTCAATTCATCATTCATGGCATCAATCCATTTAGCAGAATCATTACTTTCTATGGCTTGTGAAAATGAAACCAGATCCTTACATGTCCCTGATTCTTATAGATAAACCACATAATCATCCGAAATAGCATACCTCCTTTCCCTTTGAGATCTCCTTAATGCTACTGCTTGTGGTTCTTCTACCATCAGTTTGTTGATGATAGTCTCATTATAGAGTGGTGGTTCAAAAATTTGTTGTTCAATGTTGTCAGGTTGTTCAACAATGGTAGGAACAACAATTTCCTTTTAAGCCATAGGTACCAGGGCTTGTACCCTAACTTCTTGGATAACCACACTTTGTAATTTATCACTCCCACTAACTTCACCATTTTCAATGAATCTGGCATTATCAGTCTCTAAAATTTGCATATTGTGATGAGGACAGTAAAACCTATACCCTTTGGATTTTTTAGGGTAACCAATAGAGTAACCACCGACCATTCTAAAATCCAATTTCTTTTCATGCAGATTATACACTCTAACCTCTGCTAAACAACCCCAAACATGTAGGTGTCTTAAACTCGGTTTCCTTCCTAACCACAATTTTAAAGGGGTCTTTGGAACTGACTTCCTAGGAACCCGATTCAATAAGTATACATCAGTCTTAAGAGCATGCATCCACAATGACATGGGTAATTTGGAATTACTTAACATACTCCTAACCATATCCATTAAAGTACGATTACACCTTTCAGCTATGGCATTCTAGGCATAGTATATTGTGCACATATGCCATGCTTTTCGAGGAGTTTAGCAAATGGGCCAAGGCACTTCCCTGATTCATCATACTTTCCATAATATTCACCACCTCTATCAGATCTGATGATTTTCACTTTTCTATCTAATTGCTTTTCAACCTCAGCAATGTACACCTCAAGGGCATCCACCGATTAAGATTTTTCATGCAGCAAATAGACATAACTATAATGTGAGAAATCATCTATAAAGGTGATAAAATAATTTTCTCCACCAAAAGATGGATTGTCAAAAGGCCCACAAATGTCTATATGGATAATCTCAAGAAGCTCTGTACTTCTTGTGGCACCCTTCTTGGTGTGTTTGGTTTGTTTTTCCTTAATACAATCTACACATACCCCAAGATTAGAAAAATCTAGGTTCAAGAGAATCCCATCTTTTACTAATCTCAGTAACCGTTCTCTGGAAATATGTCCCAGCCTTTTATGCCACAAGTGTGAGGAATTTTCATTCGTGATACTACGTTTAGTACCAATATTATGATCCAGGATAAGAATAGTTTTAGAAAATTGATTATCAAGTTTTAATTTGTATAAACCATCACAAAGAATACTCGAACCAACAAAAGAGGTACTCTTAAACAAACTAAAACTTTTATTCCCAAATTTAAAAGAGTAACCATCAATATCAAGTTTAGACAAGCAAATTAAATTCCTGGAAATAGAAGGAACATAAAGAGTCTGAAACAGATCTAAATGATAACCAAAATCTAGAAATAAATGATAAGTCCCAATGGCTTCAACTGGAGCTTTAACCTGATTTCCCATGAACATAAAATTTTCATTTTGATTTATGGTCTGGGTTGAAAGGAATTCCTGCATCATAGTTGAAACATGAGTAGTAGCCCCAGAGTCAATCCACCAAGTATTAGAAGGAACTTCAGTTAGGTTTGATTCGAAACTAACAGAAATTAAATTCATACATTTCTTTTAGAACCTGTTGTGGTCCCACAACCACGCTCCCCTTATGGCCCTTATGGCCTCAGGGTCCCCCCTTCTGCTTTCTGCTTGTCTCATTTTTGTCATCTTTAAGGGCCTTTGTCCTTAGTTTTTCCTAGTTTTCGGCCTTTTCAGCCTTGTCACCTCGTCACACTTTCGGAGGTCCCAAAGCGCGAAAGTCTCGATGGAGCGAAAAGCGTGGCTTTTCAGCTGGCCCTTTTTTTGGACCTTTCGGTGGTCCTCACCCGTGAAAGGTCTGACTCTTGCGGGAGCCAGCCTTTCAGAGGTCCGAGACCCCCCAAAAGGCCGCTTTGTGGGGTGCTTACGTCAGCAACCTTGCAAAGCCTATAAAAGGCACGAGGGTTTTTTTGAACCCTCACTTTTCTCTCGCTGCTCCACCTTTCTGCCCATTTTTTTCGCTGCTCGTTGCTTTTTTCGTCGCTAGGCTCCCGCCTCCTTGCTAGTCATTGTTGAGTCCTTTGTCTCCTAGGTAGGTGGTTTCTTCCCCTCTTTTGGGTTTTAGTTTGGTGTCTCTTCATTTTTGGCTTTCTTGTTTCATCCTAGGTTTAGGGTTTTGTGTTTTCGGCTTTTTTTAGCCTAGTCCTTAGGTTTAGGTTGCTTTGAGTCGGCCTTTTTTAGCCCTGGGGATTCTCAAGGTAGTTGCCTTGCATCCCTAGGTGAGTTTGTGGTCAAACTCACCGTCAGACTCTCTTTTTGAGTCCAACTGTAAACCTTAGTTTCCAAACTTCGAGGTCCAAAACTTTCAGATCGATCACCATGATCAGAAACTCTAAGTGCCAGCTCTGTTTCGGCATTTTGGTGTTGTCGCACACTAAAACATTCTTAATCTCTGAAATGCCGAAGTGAATGCCATCCTTGACTATTCAGACTTTTCACCCTTTCCTTGAAAATTCCACAGAAGGTGTTAGATGCCAACTTAGATAAGATTTTGGATTCTATATATAACACAGACAAGGTATATAATAGGGCCATTCTAAATGTAGAGGTAGATCAAGACGAGAACAACAGCATGCATTTTAGAGCACAACATGTGATCAAACTGACCAAGTTTTGGATTTCTCATCCATTTCCAATGCAACCTCTCCTGATGTTCAACAACTCCCTGAGAAACCATCTCGAGAAAAGAAGAATGGAGAGAAGATACTAAAACCACAGTTCAAAGAGGCTGCCCCTCTGAAGCCAGAGACTGTGTATCGACATGAGCATCCCACTGCATATGGTCTGGCTACACACTCCAAAAAGGTGAAAACCAAGATGACCGGGAGTATTGAACCACTAGAAGCATCTTCATCGAGCAACCATGATTATCCAAGCTCGGAAAGGAAAATGAAATTTAAAATCATAGGGCCCAAGCCGTCTGGAGTCGTCAAGGGTCATGTGTACAAGAGGAAGAGAGGCTCGACACCCACAAATTTGGATACCCTGGTGGAAGATGATGAAGATCAACTGGATGAAGTTCCCCTCAGCAGGAGGACCCAGTCTATGGAATTCTTGAAGAAAAGAAGGATAATGGATGATGATCCTAAGGATGATGAAGGGGCTACTCAGATAGAGGCAATAAATTTGGATACCCTAGGTGATGATGAATTCAACATCACTGATTTTGTAGGGTTGCATGGGTTCAAGGAGTTTGAGAAATAAGTCCCTATGCATTTCACTAGTCTTTTCGGCAGCATGGGAGAAGATATACAACAGGGACCTCAGGAACCAAATGATGTTGAGGTGACCAAGGACCAAGGAGATACTACATGGTCGGAAAGGA
This sequence comes from Chamaecyparis obtusa, assembly GCA_027943335.1. NCBI lineage: Eukaryota > Viridiplantae > Streptophyta > Pinopsida > Cupressales > Cupressaceae > Chamaecyparis > Chamaecyparis obtusa. Next base: position 819,794 of record BSBK01002439.1, on the reverse strand, counting down.
ACTCTTCTGCTGGGGTCACTTTGAAAGAAGGAGAAAGTACATAGGTACCATTGGTTTCATCCATTCCACCTCCACCTCCACCTCGTCCTTCCACTCCTCCTACTGTTCCACTCCAAGAGCCTCCCACTACTCCGCTTTCCACTCCCATACAGAATACCCCGTTGCCTCAACAACCTTCTTCATCTCAGATTCCCCTCTCGACTCCACTTTTGCCAGCCCATTCAACCACTCCCCTTGTGTCTCCTATGCCTCCCCCACTCAGTATTCCTCCCCAAGTTCACATTGAGTCAGCACTCTAGAGCTCGCAAGAGCTGGAGAAAGAAGTTGAAGTCACTGGTGGGGAGAAGGTAGAAGAAATTCATATTGGATCCGAGGAGCCAGATGACAAGGAAGAGTCACAGGCGGAAGAGGAACCCCATGTTGAAGAAGATAAGCTGCAAACAGATACTGAGGAGCAAATGGCTGATGAGGACCAAACTGCTGATGAAGGAGAACATGACCAAGACACTGGAAATGAGCAAGAAATGGGAGAAGGAGAAGAAGATCAAGAGGAAATAAGGACATAACACTTGGCAATCTCTTCTGCATTGGCTGCTCCTTATGAGCCATTGAATGCATTCTCTAAACCCACATGGTTTACCAAAGAAGTGCAGCCGAGGGTTAGAATATACACTAATGATGAGGTCAACATGACCACACTAGGGCACACTTTCCACCAGACAGCATCAGTTCCCCAAGCAAGGAGAATGTCCTATGTAACACAAGACCAGACGGGGAGGTGGAAGGCATAGGTGGCTATTCCCACGATGGATGTTAGTGTGAATGAGATCACTCTAGAGGATTATGTAATGGAGGAAGTAGACTTGGGTGAACCAACTAGGGAAGGTAGCAAAACCTTGGCTACTTTGGGCTTGAAGCACGCTCTGGGCTTCATGAATAAAGACGAAGAAAGGTTAAAATCTCTGGAGGAGCAAAATGAGGCTATGAAGAAATTCATTCTGAAGACAGCGGATCTAATTGACCCTAATAACCCCGAAGCCTCATTACAGGTAATTTTGGAGAAAAGGGGGGACGTAGATATAAATGTTCCACATTCTTTTGTATAGGCTTGTTCAGAATGGAAGCTAGATTTTGAGCGGTTTGCTAGCTTATCTCTCAGGAGGATCTTAAGGCCCTTTTGGAATATTTTGGTGGGAATAACCTCTTTAGTGGAGATCATGAGTGAAGAAAATGGGGTAGAAGAGACCATCCTCAGCTGGAAAAAGGTGTTGGATGAGTTGACGATGATAAGAAAGCAGTGCTTCCAGGTTTGATGAAGATCTATGAAGGGGAGGAATTGGATATTTTTGAAGAATGGATCCAAGAGATAATTGCAACATTAGCCATATTCGAGAAGGTTCTCAAGAGACTGAACAAGAGGAGAGATAATAGCACACTCTATGTAAAGGAGCTGGAGGGGTTGTTTGAGGGATTGGACTTGGATTTGTTTGATGAAGATGATGATAAAACCATGTATTCAGTAAATGACATCATTGATCAATATCTAGGCATATTCCAAGGGGTAAAGTCTAAGGAAGACCTCCAACAGATGGTCTACCAAAAGGAGGAAATTCAGAAAATGCTAAGTCAAGAGGAAGAAATGAAGGCTTTCGCAAAAGAATTAACCGACTTCAGAGATAGGAAAAAAGAGATCCTTCAAGGGATCAAGATGTCAGACTTCAATGAGGTGCTCGAGATAGTAGATAGGTTTAAGAAGGCACACCCAAAAGTGCCTCCCAGCTAGTGGACCTCGAGTCCAAGATCTACCAGTTTTGTAAGCAAAAAATTCAGTTTCCAAATTGCTGAAATCCTGGGAGAAAATACCTTTCAGATTAGTTCTCTTGATGGAGAATTGGTCTCGTTATGAGTCAATGGCCAGTTTCCAAAGCACTATTTTGGGTCTTGATTGGTCCCTTGTACTCTACTGTGTATTCTTGTACTATATTGTTCTTTTTGGGTTTTGGTTCAGTCTTGTCATCTGTGTCTTTTCTTTGGGTCTTTTGTTTGTAGGAGGTCAGTGCTTTCAAATTTGGTGGTCCGTTCAAGTAGCCTAGGCATGAGTAAAGCTTCCCATGGTCTAGAAGTTGGAAGTAGTTTCATCTTGTAGTGAGCCACAAACAAGGATCGGAGGAAAGGTTATTCCTTTTCAGACTCCTCGGGAAGCCTACCAGAATCAACCATCCTCAACACTAGAACACATTTAAACAAAAAGGGACTCCAAGCCATGGGCTTCCCCAAGGTAAGATTCCAATTTATGCTAGGAAATGCCCACAGTCACGAAGGAAGCCTGAAAGTCAGAACCCTTCCTTAACTGAAATGTAGACTAAAAGAAAAGAGCAAGAAAATAAAAGGGAGGAACGCATAAAGATGAGATAAACAAAGAAATGCTCAAAACCAAGACAACACAGTCTAAGCACTGCCCCGGTTTTTTGAAAAAGGACAAAAGAGTGACAGACGATGTTTTTACAAAGCTACAAGGAGCATTGAAGTAGTCCACACTGAATAAAATTTGCTGATGAATGGATGCTCTCAAAAGAATTGGTCTAAAAAGAAAATCGAGTCTAAGAGCCCTCTTGTGAAATCTAAGCACTTCTGCCAAAGCTCATTTGCAGTCGGGGAGGGGTGATTTTAACAACCTCTATTGGGGCTATTAACGCTTGCTTGGCAATAGAGCAAGGTTAAATTGGCTCATGGCCGACTTTTGATTGATGGGTAGTGATCTAGCAATGATGGGTTGATTGTCGATGGAAGCTCACGACAAGGATTTCTTGAGAAATTTGAACTCACGCTCTCACACACTGGATGCAGACATTATGGTTTTCTCAAACTTGGTGATGATAAGGAACATACTCAATCCGAAGATCTTCATCCTAGGCTCACTGCGAATCAATGGAAGTCCAGTCATTTTCTTTTCTTTGTTTGGGCTATTTGTTGTGGTCCCACAACCATGCTCCCCTTATGGCCCTTATGGCCTCAGGGGCCCCCCTTCTACTTTCTTCTTGTCTCATTTTTGTCATCTTTAGGGGCCTTTGTCCTTAGTTTTTCCTAGTTTTTGGCCTTTTTAGCCTTGTCGCCCTGTCGCACTTTTGGAGGTTCGAGAGCGCGAAAGTCCCGATGGAGCGAAAAGTGCGGCTTTCAGGCTGGCTCCTTTTTTTAGACCTTTCGGTGGTCCTCACCCTCGAAAGGTTTGACTCTCGCAGGAGTCGGCCTTTTAGGGTTGTCGACCTTTCGAAGGTCTGAGACCCTCGAAAAGGCTGAAAGGCCACTTTGTGGGGCACTTACGTCAGCAACCTCACGAAGCCTATAAAAGGTACGAGGGTTTTTTTGAACCCTCACTTTTCTCTCGCTCCTCCGCCTTTCTACCCATTTTTTTCGCTGCTTGTTGCTTTTTTCATCGCTGAACTCCTGCCTCCTTGCTAGTCGTCATCGAGTCCTTCATCTCCTAGGTAGGTGGTTTCTTCCCCTCTTTTGGGTTTTAGTTTGGTGTCTCTTCATTTTTGGCTTTCTTGTTTCATCCTAGGTTTAAGGTTTTGCATTTTCGGCCTTTTTCGGCGTAGTCCTTAGGTTTAGGTTGCTTTGAGTCAGCCTTTTTCGACCTTGGGGATTGTCAAGGTAGTTGCATTGCATCCCTAGGTGAGTTTGTGGTCAAACTCACCATTGGAATCTCTTTTCAAGTTTGATTGTAAATCCTAGTTTCAGAACTTTGGGGTCTGAAACTTTCGGATCGATCACCATGATCAAAAACTCTAAGTGCTAGCTCTGTTTCGACGTTTCGGTGTTGTCGCACACTGAAACATTCTTAATCTCTAAAATGACAAAGTGAATGCCATCCTTGACTATTTGGACTTTTCGGACGTGTCGACATTTTTGCTCGCCAAAAATACTTGTCCTCAGAACAACCCTACAAGAGATCTCTTCGACCTTTCAACCTTTGAGCCATTTTCAGCCTTGTCGGCCTTCAGGTGTTCACTATCTCTACATACTCTGGTTCACCAAAAGGATCCTTCTGTTAGCCGCTTTTCACCATTTTTGAACCTTTCAGACTTTCGGAGGTCCGATTACTCTGAAAGTTCGAAAGGGCCGAAGTCACTTTATGCTTTTTTTTTTTAATTTGGAAATTAACAACATTATTTTTGGGGGTTTTTCTTTTCTCTCATCCTGTTTCTTATTCATGTCTTGTCCTCTCTATAGATATGGCCGAAAAGGTACTAGCATCTCTGGCAATGAAATTTCAGTTCAAAGGGTACCATCCCCCGTCTAAGGTGACTAATTTGCACGTAGGGATAACCGATACAGATATCAGGAATGTTAGCTGGAATGAATACCTCAATAAGTGTGCTCAGCCAGTGGGCCATTTGGAGGAATACACTTCATTAGTCCAATGTTCCTTGGTGAATGCGGTGATGCACCTAGTCGCAATCCAGTTGGCGGACCTGATTAACACACTGGCCAGTAACTACATGCCAAATGAGCGCATGGTCAAGAACAGCCTTGGAGAAGTGGTCCTGGACTTGAGGCTGGACAATATTGAAGATGTTTTCCATCTGGCCAAAGGGGTAGAAAAATTATTCAATTTCAATATTGACAAAGGTATGGATTTCTACAACAAAGATGTGTAGAGGGCTCATAACATCATCAACAATGAGTATCTAATGCAACCATTGCCGAAGAATAGATTGGATAGGATTGACATGAGGAGAGGCTACATGAAAGAGGATATACAGGCCGCCATAACAATGATAAGCAGGGTATACGGACTACCTAAGTCCCATCAATTGGAGCACTGGATGATCTTCTTAATCCAACAAATAAAATAAAGACAAGCAAGGTTTGATTGGGAAACTATTCTAAGTGACCAGTTGGATGAATAGCTGATTCGAGTAAAAATAGACCCCCACTTCTACATGACATCTTATGTCATGTACTTACTAGCTGCCAGGGAAATATATCTGGGGTTAATCAAAGTAGGAAATATTGGAGAACCAAGCATGTGGCCATTTACTTTGTACCCTCAATTGGTGAGAAAAGAGTTCTTTACGCATAATAGCCCATAGTTTAGGATAGTCAATGATGCTTCATTTTTGCAATCATCCGCTCCATTGAGGGTGACTATGCTAAAAGGTTATCAACAGAAGCCACAACTAAAGTGAAGGCCATTGGGGCAGTTTATATTCAATTTTAAACATTTACATACATTCGGGTGGCTGGAAGCACTTTGGCACCCAAGAAGCTCCCAAGGTATCCTCCTGACCGGGTAGTTCTACTAGAGATTGCAAGACAGTTGTCCGATGCCCATGAGCATATCAAACACAAAGAGAAACACTGCTGGGATTTTCCTATTTCAATCAGTGCCCACTCTGTAGCTGACATGAAGGTCTGCAAGTCATTAACTAGAGAATGGGATGAATTCCCATTAGCAATCTACAACCTGGTGAGGCCACATTTTGACCCCATTGGTACTTATAGCCACATAATGGGGAGACACTATGTCCATGAGCTGCATGTTGAGGACCATTGGTCTAATTGTGTAGATGATTATGAGGTAAGAATCCATGATTATTGTCGGATGAGTCTGGAGCTAGCATAAGGTGCCCTTTCCCTGAGAATTCCACAGAAGGCGTTAGATGCTGACTCAGATAAGATTTTGGATTCTATATATAACATAGACAAGGTATATAACAGGGCCATTCTAAATGCAGAGGTAGATCGAGACAAGAATGACAACATGGATTTCAGAGCACGACATGTGATCAAACTAACCAAGTCTTGGATTGCTCATCCATTTCCAATGTAACCTCTCTCGATGAAGCAACTCCCTGAGAAACCATCTTGAGAAAAGAAGAAGGGAGAGAAGATACTAAAACCATAGTTTAAAGAGGCTGCCCCTCTGAAGCCAGAGACTGTGTATCGCCATGAGCATCCCACGGCGTATGGTCCAACTACACTCTCCAAAAAGGTGAAAACTAGGATGACCGGGAGTATTGAACCACCAGAAGCACCTTCATTGAGCGACCATGATTCTCCAAGCTTGGAAAGGAAAATGAAATTTAAAATCATAGGGCCCAAGCCGTCTAGAGTCGTCAAGGGTCATGTGTACAAGCGGAAGAGAGGCTGGACACCCACAAATTTGGATACCCTAGTGGAAGATGATGAAGATCAACTGGATGAAGTTCCCCTTAGTAGGAGGACCCAGTCTACGAGATTCTTGAAGAAAAGAAGGATAATGGATGATGATCCTAAGGATGATGAAGGGGCTACTTAGGTAGAGCCAATAAATTTGGATGCCCTAGGTGATGATGAATTCAACATCACTGATTTTGTGAGGTTGCATGGGTTCAAGAAGTCTGAGAAACAAGTCCCTATGCATTTCACTAGTCTTTTCGGTGGCATGGGAGAAGATATACAACAGGGACCTCAAGAACCAAATGATGTTGAGGTGACCAAGGACCAAGGAGATACTACAGGGTCGAAAAGGGACTCTTCTGCTGGGGTCACTTCAAAAGGAGCAAGTACATAGGTACCATTGGTTTCATCCATTCCACCTCCACCTCCACCTCATCCTTCCACTCCTCCTACCGTTCCACTCCAAGAGCCTCCCACTACTCCGCTTTCCACTCCCATACAAGATACCCTATTCCCTCAGCAACCTTCTTCATCTCAGGTTCCCCTCTTGACTCTGCTTCTGCCAGCCCCTTCAACCACTCCCCTTGTGTCTCCTACACCTCCCCCACTTAGTATTCTTCCCCAAGTTCACATTGAGTTAGCACTCCAGAGCTCGCAGGAGCCGGAGAAAGAAGTTGAAGTCACTGGCAGGGAGAAGGTAGAAGAAATTCATATTGGATCTGAGGATCCAGATGACAAGGTAGAGTCATAGGCAGAAGAGGAACCTCATGTTGAAGAATATAAGCCACAAACAGATACTGAGGAGCAAATGATTGATGAGTAGCAAACTGTTGATGAAGGAGAACATGACCAAGACATTGGAAATGAGCAAGAAATGGGAGAAGAAGAAGAAGATCAAGAGGAAATAAGGATAGAACACTTGGCAACCTCTTCTGCATTGGCTACTCCTTATGAGCCATTGAATGCATTCTCTAAACCCACATGGTTTACCAAAGAAGTGTAGCCGAGGGTTAGAATATACACTAATGATGAGGTCGACATGACCACGCTAGGGCACACTTTCCACCAGACAGCATCAGTTCCCCAAGCAAGGAGAATGTCCTATGTAACACAAGACCAGACGAGGAGGTAGAAGGCACAAGTGGTTGTTCCCACGATGGATGTTAGCATGAATGAGATCACTCCGGAGGATTATGTATTGGAGGAAGTAGACTTGGGTGAACCAACTAGGGAAGGTAGAAAAATCTTGGCTACTCTGGGCTTGAAGCACACTCTGGGCTTCATGAATAAAGATGAAGAAAGGATAAAATCTCTGGAGGAGCAAAATGAGGCTATGAAGAAATTCATTCTAAAGATAGTGGGTCCAATTTACCCTAATAACCCCGAAGCCTCATTACAGGAAATTTTGGAGAAAAGGGGGGATGTAGATACGGATGTTCCACTTTCTTTTGTGCAAGCTTGTGCTGAATGGAAGCTAGATTTCAAGAAGTTTGCTAGCTTATCTCTCAGGAGGATCTTAAGGACCTTCTAGAATATTTTGGCGGGAATAACCTCTTTAGTGGAGATCATGAGTGAAGAAAACAGGGTAGAAGAGACCATCCTCTTCTGGGAAAAGGTGTTGGATGAGTTGACGATGATAAGAAAGTAGTGCTTCTAGGTTTTGATGAAGATCTATGAAGGGGAGGAATTGGATAGTTTTGAAGAATGGATCCAAGAGATAATTGCGGTGTTAGCCATATTCGAGAAGGTTCTCAAGAGACTGAACAAGAGGAGAGATAATAGAACACTCTTTGCAAAGGAGCTAGAGGGGTTCTTTGAGGGATTGGACTTGGATTTGTTTAATGAAGATGATGATAAAACCATGTATTCAGTAAACGGTACCATTGATCAATATCTAGGCATATTCTAAGGGGTAAAGTCTAAGGAAGACCTCCAACAGATGTTCTACCAAAAGGAGGAAATTCAGAAAATGCTAAGTCAAGAGGAAGATATAAAGACTTTCGCAAAAGAATTGATGGACTTCAGAGATAGGCAAAAAAAGATCCTTCAAGGGAACAAGATGCCGAACTTCGATGAGGTGCTGGAGATAGTAGATAGGTTCAAGAAGGAACACCCAAAAGTGCCTCCCAACTAGTGGACCTCGAGTCCAAGATCTGCCAGTTTTGTAAGCAAAAAATTTAGTTTTTGACACTTAGTCCTTTTTGTAGAGAGGGATTTTCGGCCATTTTGGCCATAGGGATTTTTTCAGCCACCTGCAAGTTCAACAAGTCTGACAAGTCTGAAGTAGTGGAGTTAAAGGACTTAGCACTTAGTCAATTTTGGGTTTTGAGTTTTTCAGACCAAGTGTCGGGTTTTGGGCATTTTTTGGCATGTCTGAAAGTTGACTCCAGTTATCTCAGAGATCACTTTCTAGTCATCTAGGCTTCTTTCTTTTGGTCATTTGTGCATGATTGTGGGATCTCTTTCAGTCAAGACCACGTGGAGCAGTCAGGGCCAATGATCAAGGGTATAAACATGAAGATCATCGAGTGCATGCACTAGTTCCAGCTCCATTTTTGAGATTTCTGATGCATGATTTATTCAAATCTTTGTAATGCATGAGGTTTAATTCCATGCTAGGATAGCTTAGCTAGGCTTTAGAAGTAGTTTCTTTAATACAAGCTCTAGTTTAGATTTACTTTCAAGTTTTAGTTGCAGCGAAACCCTAGCTATGAAAATAAGAGCATAGCTCTATAAATTGTAATAAAATGATGTAATGAGGGTCGGATTGGATCATTAATGCAACATATAGAGTTGGTGCTTCATTCATGGTGTGATTTATCTACTATCTATGCAAAATTTGTGAATGTGTGAATTGCTCATTCTTTATTTCAAAGAGCCAATTGGTTGTTTAATGATTTTAAGTTTGCGATCTTTTAGTTCGGTGTTTGTTGGTATTGCATTGCTTTGTTGTGAAAAATTTCTGAGAAGATCATTCTTTGGTGCTTGAAGATTAACTTGTCTCACGTGTGCACACATTCAGGGTGGCTTCGTGATATGATGAGTTTTGACTTATCATACGTTTGCATTTGTTTGAATCCGTTGATGATTGCATCTATTCAGCTGAAGATTGTGACATGATCTGATCTCTATTTTGTGGGTTTCCTCATCTTCTTAGTTATTTAATTCACATGGTGGTGTGATGCTAGCATATGTCCATTAGGTTTCTTTTCAAAAATTTCCTTGAAATCTCTTGTTACCCTTCATCTTTCTAACCCTCTTTGCAAATTACTTTCAGCAAATCAATTAAATTAGCATTGCTTTCATCTTTAAATCTAAAAAATCATGGTAAAAAGAGATATTGTGGTTTTTCTAAAGTTTTTTTTGTAGTTTCCCTTAAGAGAAGAACTAGCAAAGGCCTCCTTGTTAACAAATACACATTTTTCTTCCATTGAGCTATCCAAGTGGTTGAGACCTAGCCAGAAGGAACCTTGAGATTGATTCCATCGATCTTCCAAGAGGGGAAGTTGTTCACACAAATTCCTAGCCGTTGTCTTCATGTAAAAATGATGCTCAATAGAACCATTCCTTATGTTTTTGATAGTCTTTTTGATAGTGTCCTGACTTTTTACAGAAGTGACACTTATCACTGTTCTTTTCCTTCTTATAAGTCAAAGAACCTGTTGGAGATTTGCCAACAGGCCAGTACTGACTGTATGTTTGTCATTGATGACAACATATGGAAAGTAGCATGTGTGGAAGTCTTATGCAGTAAGCTTTTAGTATATGTAGCATGGACATGATATCAACATGATATCATGGGCACAAAGGTTAACTGTTAGTACAAACAGTTATATAGCATCTTGTGTCAGTAGTGTTCCTGATAGAGTAACAGGCAGTGTTCTATGTATGGTTGTCCGTATAGTTATCATGGAGCCTTGTGCACTTGGATATATGTTGAAGACATGTTAGTAATGTTACATTCATGGACATAGAGTCTGATGATCTGTAGAAGTGAAGTTATGGAGTCGATATTTGTTAGTAACAGTTTCCTGTGTTTATTCAGAAGAGCCGACAAAGATTTTATTGGTTCTAGAGTTGCACCTACCATTTGGGTATGCACCCTTGGATTTAAGCTTAGAGGAGAGTTAGTGATGTTTGGTTAAGAACGCATGAAGTAATTCAGGTTGAGGATAAAGATACGGTTGTTTTGGTAGAGTTGACAATGTGTAGCATGCATCTACAATTATCTTATTGGACAGGTCCCAGAATGTGTTGCATGCTTAGTAGAGCCGATTGAATTGTTATTGGAGTTTGTTATGGTTTCTCTAATATGATCTCAAGGTGGTTCTAACAGGCTGAATTGATTATATCATTTAGATGAAAGATATTTATGGACATTCATTTGTGATTGCTTGAGTGTGGTTCATAGTTGATTAAGAAGAGCATATCAGAGTGTGCGAAGTGTTGAGACATCAAAAGAAGGTCTATGTAACCAAGTAAAGTGTTTATGCTATACATTGGAACTGATCCAAACAGTAGGTCTAAGCGCAGTTCACCAAGATCCAGATATAGTGTGTATCTATTATTTAGAAGGTTGTAGCCTTTGCCCCTTTCAGCAGTGAGCTCTTAGATAGTGCATCCTCTCCCCTAACATGGACTATTGTAAAAGACTCCTAACAGGGTTCGACCCTTGACCAGGTCTACTGTACTAAATATATTGTAAAGCAACTCCTAACAAGGTTAAGGATCTTCTAACAAGGATCATAATACACTAGTGCAGAATATTAGTGGGTGTCAATTACCACCAAGGTTTTTACCTATTTGGGTTTCCCCATAACTAAAATATTGGTGTTGTGTTCAAGTTCTCTTTCATTGTATTTATGCTTTATGTTTAAGTATACTTAATTGGACAAAGAATTGAAACTTGTAGATAACTGATTCACCCCCCCCTCTCAGTTATCTCTTGGGACTATTCCTAACAATTGGTATCAGAGCCAAGTGCCTCAGAGAGAAAGTTTAATAGCTTGAGGTTGATCAGATGGCATACTTTAGAAAAGAAAGTCCTAAGTTTGATGGAGAGAATTATCTTGATTGGAAGAACAAGATGGTGACTCATTTGTAGTGCATTGCTTTTGAAGTTTTTGATGTAACTATCAAAGTAGTCAAGATCCCTACTTTAGAAGACCTTGCAAAGGATGATGCTATTGATAAGAAAAAGGAATTATTTCATCAGAATGCAATAGCCAAAGAAGCCCTTATCAATGCCCTATCTGATAGTGAGTTTTCAGAAATAAAGAAGGTAAATACAACCCACAGAATATGGAAGTACCTAGAAGACATATTTGAAGGAGAAAAACAAGCAAAGGATGCGCACAGAAAGACATGGAAGAAAAGATACAATGCATTAGAGATGCTGCCTGAAGAAAACATCAGAGCTTACAATCAAAGAATCAATGAAGCAGTTGCTGAAATCAAGAACAATGGTGGAGAGATCTCAGAAGAAGACATCATTTACAAATTGATAACTACTCTCACTCCTGAATATGAAAACAAGATCATACTATGGTGAAAGGTATTTCATTTTGTTTGTTGATGATTATACTAGGATGATGTGGGTTGCGTTCTTGAAAGATAAGTCAGAAGCATTTGAGAAGTTCAAAATATTCAAAGCTAAGGTTGAGAATGAATCTAGACTAAAGATAAAATGTTTGAGATCAGATAGAGGAGAATTCAACTCTGATAGATTCTATGAGTATTGCGAAGAACATGGCATAAAGAGACAGTTGAGTGCACCTAGAACCCCTCAGCAGAATGGAATTGCAGAGAGAAGGAATATAATAATCCTTGATACAATGCACACCATCATGATTGAAGGAAAAGTTGCACTCACCTATTGGAGAGATGCGGTCAATACAATAGTCTACACCATCAATAGAATTCAATTGAGGCTTGGCACTGACAAAACACCATATGAGCTATGGTTTGGTAATGTTCCCACATTAAAATACTTCATAATCTTTGGAAGCAAGTGCTACATCAAGAGGGATGAAGCAGTAGGCAAGTTTGATGCAAGAAGTGATGAAGGTATTTTCCTTGGTTACTCTACTAAAAGTAAAGCTTATAGATGTTTCAATTTAAGATTGAAAAATATCATTGAAAGTGCTCATGTTAAGATTGATGAAAAGTTCATGGTTCAAGAAAGATATCATGATTACTCACCCATGATTGAAGAAGAACCCAGACCCTCCACTAGTGAGACAGTTATTGAAGAAATGTTTGACAGTATTGATGTGTTATTCAATGACCCTGAGACAAGTGAAGAAGATACTCCTAAGGCTGATGAGTCAGCATCACCTAAAGTTCCAAAGTTTACATCTAGAAACCATTCCAAGAAAGACATCATTGGAGATCAGAGCATCAAAGTCTTAACAAGATCTCAAGCAAAGAACTCAGCTAGTAGTGAAGCGGTATGTTTACTATCTCAAGTTGAACCTTTAAGTGTTGAAGATGCTTGTAATGATTCAGATTGGCATGATGCTATGAAAGAAGAACTTGATTAGATTATTAAGAATGACACTTGGGAATTGGTCCCAAGACCTAGTGATAAGAATGTGATTGGAACAAAGTGGATATTCAAGAACAAGATGAATGAAGATGGTATAGTAGTAAGAAATAAAGCAAGGTTAGTATGTAAGGGATATGTGCAAAGAGAAGGCATTGATTATTCAGACACATTTGTACCTGTGAGAAGATTAGAAGCTATTAAGTTGTTTCTAGCTTATGCTACATTCAAAAACTTCAAAGTTTATCAAATGGATGTCAAGTCAACATTCTTAAATGGATATTTAAAAGAAGAAGTATACATTGAGAAGCCAGAAGGATTCACCTTATTAGACAGACCTGATATGATATGCAAATTAAAGAAGGCCCTCTATGCACTTAAGCAAGCCCCTAGAGCATGGTATGAGAGACTAGATGGATACCTAACAAAGATTGGATTCAAGAAAGGAGCAACAGACTGTAATCTATTCATAAGAGAGAGATCTGAAGGTTTACTACTTGTAGCTATATTTTTTGATGACATTATCTTTGGAGGTAATGACAAACTTAGTGCTAAATTTTCTAAGGAGATGCAAGATGAATTTGAGATGAGTATGATTGGACCTATCAAATACTTTTTGGGATTGAATGTATAGAACACAGAGAAAGGTATTTTCATTAATTAGTCCAAGTATGTGAAAGAAATATTAAAGAAATTCAAGATGGATGATTGCAAGCCAGTAGGGACACCTATGATAAGTGGATGCAAGCTTACAAAATAAGTTGGCTCACCAATAGTAGATATAACATTGTACAAGTCTATGATTGGCAAAATTATTTATCTTGCTCAGACTAGACCTGATATTTCTAATGCAGTTGGCATAGTTGGAAGATTTTCAGTAGAGCCTAAACAAAGTCACCTCATGGTAGTAAAGAGGATATTTAGATACTTGCAAGGCAATATAAACTATGGTCTATGGTATCCTAATTCAGAAAATGTTGAGCTTCATGTGTACATTGATGCAGATTGGGCAGGATGCATTGATGACAGAAAGAGTACATCAGGTGGAGAAGTGTTTTTTGGTGATAGACTTGTCACTTGGACAAGAAAGAAACAAAATTGTATCTCTCAGTCAATAGTAGAAGCAGAGTATGTTGCAACAGCCTTGAATTATTCTACAATTGTTTGGATCAAGCAGATGATAAAAGATTTTAGAATTCAGATTGATTATCCTATTTTTATTCACTATGATAAGACTAGCACTATCAATATGTTGAAGAACCCTGTGATGCATGCAAAGAAAAATCACATTAAGATCAAGTATCACTTCCTAAGAGAGAAAGTGGTTGAGAAAGAAGTCAAGCTGGACTGTGTGAATACTAAAGATCAGTTGGCAGACATATTCACAAAGCCCTTGCCAAAGGATACTTTTGAGTATCTCAAGGAGAATTTGGGAGTAATTCCCTTCCTTGATTCTGCTTAGAAGAAATAAGGAAAAGCATCAGTCCTCAAGGACTGATGGATGGTTGACTACTCTACTTCTGGAGTAGTATCAATGCTTAAACTAATTGGTGCCCTTTGCCATTGATGTCAAAGGGGGAATAATATATAGTCATGAAAAACAAGAGTAAAAAGGAGGAGTAGTATACTAAGGGGGATTAGTATTCAGTTATGACAGTAATTCGGTTGAGGAAATGGAGAATGTTATAAAAAAAATGTTCATTTGGATTGGTGGAGTTTTTCATTCCATATGTTGCCATCAATGCCAAAGGGGGAGACTATTGGAGATTTGCCAGCAGGCCAGTACTGACTGTATGTTTGTCATTGATGACAACATATAGAAAGTAGCATGCGTGGAAGTCTTATGCAATAAGCTTTTAGTATATGTAGCATGGGCATGATATCAGAATGATATCATGGGCGCAGAGGTTAATTGTTAGTACAGACAGTTATATAGCAGCTTGTGTTAGCAGTGTTCCTGACAGAGTAACATACAATGTTCTATGTATGGTTGTCCACACAGTTATCATGGAGCCTTGCTTGCTTGGATATATGTTGAAGACATGTTAGTAATGTTACATTCATGGACATAGAGTTTGATGATCTGTAGAAGTGAAGTTATGGAGTCACTATTCGCTAGTAATAGTTTCCTATGTTTATTCAGAAGAGATAACATAGATTTTATTGGTTATGGAGTTGCACCTATCATTTGGGTATGCACCCTTGGATTTAAGCTTAGAGAAGAGTTAGTGATGTTTGGTTAAGAGTGCATGAAGTAATTCAGCTTGAGGAGAAAGATACAATTGTTTTGGTAGAGCTAACAATGTGTAGCGTGCATCTACAATTATCTTATTGGACAGGTCCTAGAATGTGTTGTGTGCTTAGTAGAGTCGACTAAATTGTTATTGGATTTTGTTATGGTTTCTCTAATATGATCTCAAGGTGGTTCTAATAGGCCGACTTGATTATATCATTTAGAGGAAAGATATTTATAGAAAGTCATTTGTGATTGCTTGAGTGTGGTTCATAGTTGATTAAGAAGAGTATAGCAGAGTGTGCTAAGTGTTGAGCCATCAGAAGAAGGTCTATGTGACCAAGTAAAGTGTTTATGCTCTACATTTGAATTGATCCAAACATCAGGTCCAAGTGCAGTTCACCAAGATCCAGATATAGTGTGTATCTATTGTTTAGAAGGTTGTAGCCTTCACCCCTTTGAGCAATGAGCTCTCAGATAGTGCATCCTCTCCCCTAACAGGGACTATTGTAAAAGACTCCTAACAGGGTCTGACCCTTGACCAGGTCTACTGTACTAAATATATTGTAAAGAAACTCCTAACATGGTTAAGGATATTCTAACAAAGATCATAATACACTAGTGCAGAATATTAGTGGGTGTCAATTCCCACCGGGGTTTTTACCTATTTGGGTTTCCCCGTAACCAAAATATTGGTGTTGTGTTCGAGTTTTCTTTCATTGTGTTTATGCTATATGATTAAGTATACTTAATTGGACAAAGAATTGAAACTTGTAGATAACTGATTCACCCCCCCTCTCAGTTATCTCTTGGGACTATTCCTAACAGAACCATGATTAGGCTCATATGCCTTAGGTGGTACTCTCTTCATGCCCTTTCTAGGATTTTTCCCTTTCCTTTCGGCTCCTTGAGTTGTGAGATGAACTAAATGTTGTCCATGTTGCTTAAGGCTTGCCTCTTCTTGATTGAGCATACTGGCCAACTCATTCACATTCCACTTATCCTTAATAGTGTTATAGTGAATCTAAAATGACCCATATTGAGGAGGCAAGGAGTTCAAAATAAATTGCATGAGAAAGAACTCATCCACCTTCATCTCAAGAGTCTTTAATTGAGAAGCCAAATTTATCATTTCAAGGACATGCTCATGCATTCCACACGTACCATAAAACTTCATGGTGGTAAGCGTAGCCATCAGTGTTCTAGCAAGGGACTTGTCAGCAGTTCAGAAATGCTCTCCCATAGTTTTCAAAAATTCTTTAGCATTGTTAGTTTTAGGAAGAGTTGACTTGATATTGTTTGCTATAGTCATCCGCATAAACTTAAGGCTCAGTCTATTCGATCTTTCCCATGCTTTGAATATAGTCTTTTCTTTCGTACTATTTTTATCAGTAATAGTAGCCAGTTTCTCAGTTTCAAGAGTTGTATCAAAATCCAGAACATTGAGGTGAAACTGAACCCGTTCTCTCTAATCTGAGAAATTCATTCCATTCAAGATCAAAACAAAAGAGACGTGCGAATGTAGCGAAACATGAACTAACACCACAACCATAAATTCATGTTCACAACATTAAAATTAAGAGTTATAAGTAAATAACCAACATAAAAACACATGGTTTAATAATAAATAGTATTACCGTGACCTACCTTTGGGCTAATCTTATGGTAAACTATTAACAATTATGGTGATTCCCTTTCACCTAATAGGACTAATTGATAAAATATTCACAACTAAGTAAGTCTGTTACCTTTGGGTATCCATACTAATCTTTAATTGTGAATATCCACCAACCATCCTATTCCAATTAATTAATCTCTTAAAAATGGTGCACCTTTGGGCCAGCCCAGTATTGTAATGATTAAATAATTGCGATTTGCAAAGCCATTATTTTTAACACCGGGAAATGAGTATTAAACTTCAATAATTTGACTTGATATCTACATATCATTCCGGTTGGACCACTTTGGTGGCTACCAAACCGTATCATAATATAGACCTCAAATCAATATAACGACTTTTCATATACATTAAATCAACAAATAAAATTAATCAATACAACAAATTTATTATGCGGCAACCATGTATTACACCAAATCATGGTTTTGTGTTTATAGCATGCAAAAAAATTTGATTTGATAAAACGGATAAAACATCATCAAACATAATGAAAAAACATGAAAGTTCTTAACGATGCTCTGATACCACATGTAACAAAATATTAAATTGATGTTATGTGATTAACATCTTCTATAATCTCAAGAACTAGAACTATCATGATCTTCACATGTATATCATAAGGCGAAAATTAAATAATCATTCATTACTTACCCAGATCCATTAGTGCAAAAATCTTTAATTATTTCCTGATGCTTTTATGAGATGAAAAATAGTTTCTCTCTCTTACCCCTTTACGGATACATTCTTTCAAACTCAGTTTGATGGTATTTTGAAAGATCATTTATAGGTGGAGAGAGGACCGGTTTTCCCAAAATAGTTATACTCCACTTGCCCATCAAAGTAGGAGTCTTGGAAACTACTCTTCTAATTGATCAATAAGATATATGAAAGATATGGAATAGCTTTTAAAACTCTAACTACCTATCACATGTGCCTCTTCATGTGGGCCATTAAAATTAATTAAAAGAAAATCAGTCTTACATAAAAATGTTCAATAAACAAATAAAACATATTTCAATTTTGAAATGATATTAATTTTGATATGTTTTGTCTAATTGATACATTGTAACAAAAGATTGAAAACTAAATTCTTATAAGAAAATGGAGAATATGTTATTATAACAAATATGTTTCCCTAACACAAGTCAAACACATTTATTTGTCATTTAGCATCCATGCAGCAATGAAATGAATGGAGTGAGGCTTGAAAATTTAAAATGTTGTATTAAAAATTTGCTCCTTGAGATTGGTAATGAACACTAGCCTTAACCTTAAGCATTTGTGAAGTCATTAAAGAGAAGGGAAGCCTACATGAATCATTGCTTACCGAACTCATAAAGAGTTGTGCATCTTAGAAGAGAATATTGAGACACCATATTTCTAAGATATATAAATTTAAGAAATTTAAATTTGATATTTTTAAAAATATATATCATCCATTATTTTTTGGTCTCTAATCAATTCATATAAAGCTATCGTTATCCATTAGCTTATGATCTTGTACTAATGCTCAAGCCATAAAAAAAAAGAGTGAGCTTAAGACAATGATGAGAATGATGCCTCTCACAATCCCAATTATTATGCACACTCTAAACCTAATTAAACGTGAACAATTGATTAACAAGTAGTCAATATTTAGATGGATTTGTAATATCCTCATTCCTTATAAAAGGTTAAAAGAAAATTTCAAACACATTAATTTAAATAAATAAAATTAATAATAAATAAATCAATTAGGTTAAATTTTTTTTAAATAAATAAAATTAATAATAAATAATTGTCAACTTTTTCACTATAGACACTAGATTAACTCTACCATAGATAATAAATGCATGAATAACAGACCAAGTTTGTTCTTTCTACTTGATAGGAATACTCATAGTTTCATTGATATCACCATCTCTACGGTGAGGAGGCTTAAACTCCCTGACATATTCACCCAGTTTTATATATGGTAAGGAATTTGATAATATTTCTCTATTCCTCCAATTCATTGTCTGGAATAACATTTCGTCTATATAATGTGAAATGGAGCCAAAGTGAAACATATAATCTGTCACCACAATCAGATGCAACTTATTCAGAAGTAATAAATCAGGTATGATTGCATCTTATGTTTAAAATGTTGATACAATTTTATGGTTATGGTGAACCTATAAATTGATTTAGCATTCTTTATTATCATTTTTCATGCTTTAATTCTAATATGGAAAGAGTGATAAATCAATTAGAAGTTTGAGATAAATTTGTCTATGTGTGACAATTTAAATCTATTTGTGAGTGTTAAAACCTTAGACATATATTCCTCTAACATGCCCCATAAAAGATTTCGTCTTCTACACTACAAGTAAGTTTCAATGTTTTGAGATAAAGGTCAAGTATGTAATGTTTGGCAAGTTTAAATTTCATTTTGGCAGTTTTGGAATTTTATGATAGCCCTATGCAATATTTACAACATCTACAATTTATAAAGCCTTTAAAATAAATTTTTTTAATGAAGCATGGAAATCAAATGAACCTAGGGTTCTAGGTACAATAACCTTGAATACAACTAGTATTATAGATGAAAGTGCAACAAGAAACCACACATCCATTGAATGCAATAACACTATTGAATTTTTCTCTTTCTTTTGTTTTTTGTTTATGATTGTATCAATGGTGTTATGAATTCAAATATATTGCTGATCGTTGGGCTTGTATATATAATTTTTTTAGTTTTCATTTGGTTCTTAGGGTTGGGGACATGACAATATTTAAATGTTTTTTGCAAATGGAATTATCAATTAATTGCGGATGGAATTATCGATGAAAATTCCAATCAACGTTAAAATACAATTCGAGAAAATACGTAAAAATAAATAATAGAATTCTCATTCCAATGCTTTTTTATCAACAAAACCAATTTGTTTTGAAACACTACATACACATGAGGTAAAATAGATTTTAAAAAAATCAATATAGGAACATAAAATACAATGATGAGAACCCATCTCATCGTAATAGATAAAAACATATTGATTGTATCAATAAAATAACAAACTTTAACCTTCAATGAAAGAGAGATTGAAATGCGAATGAATAAAACATGTTTTTTCCCACAACACATCTAAATTAAATTTCTTTTCATATCATGTAGATATATGTCCTACATCAAAGGATGTTTGACAAAATCCCAATGAAATATAGTGCATTATCATGTATCTTTGTGATTGAATAATTATTCCTCAAAAAAGAAAAGCATCTTCATTGTTAGCATAGCCCTTTGAGTAATTAGGAACTGTCTTGAATAATAGAACCATATGGTTGGCCTGCACCCAATAAAAATTATAATCAACATTGAAATAGAGTTCAAGATGAAACATCTTTCTGATCTCAAACTATGTTTCAATATTGATTGAAATTTTCATTGGGTATGGGCCAACCATGTGGTTCTATTATTCAGGACAGTTCTTCATTACTAAAAGGGATATGCTAATATCCAAGATTTTTTTCTTAATACTTATTCAGTCACAAAGATGTGAAAATGCATTGTATGTCATTGGGAGTCCATCAAACCTCCCCTAATGTAGGACATATATCTGCATGCTATGGAAATAAATATAATGCAGATGTGTTGCAAAAAGAAACATGCTTTACTTAGTCTCATTTCAATCTCTCTTGTACAACAAGTTAAAGCTTCTAGTTTTATTGATACAATCAATATGCTTTTCTTTTTCAAGTAATACATTTGATTGTATCTATTAGGTTGAGATGGGTTCTTATCACCGTGGTTTCTATTCCTTTGTTGATTTTGTTATCTATTTTACCTAATGTGTATGTAGTATTTAAAAGATAAATTAGTTTTATTGATAAAATAACATTGGAATGAGAATTCCATTCTTTATTTTTACTAATTTACCTTGTAGTGATTTTTTGTGTTAATGAGGTCCTTGGATTATACATATGTGTTTGATTTGTCATGATCTCTTACATACATATGATGAAGATTTGAATGATGCAGAATAATGGCATAATATATAAATGGTGCAAAATTCACAATCTTGATGGAGATCTAACTCTTGTTCTGATTTTAAAAAATACCAGTTATATTTTGGGTCTTGAACTCGTAAAACATTTTGATTAGTTGGCCTCCAAAGTTCAAGATGCATGTCTATAGAAGATTATAATTTTTAATTATCAATATGTGATTCTTTGGGTAGCATTTTAAGTTTAAGTTGTAGTTTCTTCTATATTTGACTTTCATTGAGGGGATTGATTTTTGTATGGGTTAAAAATTATTGATCAGAACCCATAGATTAACATTTAGGCTAGTAGGTGTTCGAACTATTAATGGTTATTTTCATGTTTCAAAAGGTTATTTGAACTTAAATTCCTTTTAGTTGATACCCTTGAGGAACTTCATTGCTAGAACCTACATGATAACCATCTCTTCAATTTTATACCTTATATTACATATCTAATGGGTCATTACGATCTCATTGTATATGTTTATTTAGTGTGGTTCTCAACTTCATTTTTATTTGTATCTAATATAATGTGTTGACATTTCATGTATATACGTTGACACTTCTACTATATCTTCATATGAATTTACTTGTATGCTCCTTAAGTAGACATAGGGTAAGTGCACCAAGATGCTGAACAAAAAGGGGGTATAAGTGGCCACATTTTTTTTGAAATCAGGTAAACTTGAACTTCAAAGAGAATTTTGAGAGTCATGCACTCAAAATTGGGAAATTTGCAAAGAATAATAATTGTATTACTCTAAATCTAGTTTTTAAACTACTAAAGTTTTTTTTCAAATGGATATGATTAAGAGGGTCAAACCCACTATACATAAAAAATTATTCCTGATTTTTTAAGAAAAACATAAGATAGTGTCTGGCATGCGCTTCACAAAAGATATAGTTAGATTTAGTATGTTGAAAAACCCTTTGGTAGAATGATAGGTAAGAGTGAGAGACAGAAGTGTGTTTTTTAATAATTTTCTAATGAGTATTTTTTTATGGGTTTTTTTGAATTGGGTGCATCTTGAAAATCTAGTATTTGTTCATGCACTAGGCATAACTTGCATCAAAATAATTGAAAATACATTTTTTTTAAAGTGTGTAGAATAAAGTCTCTAGAACAATAATATATAAATTTTTTTTGAATTTGGTTAAGTAGATCAAAAGTTATTAAGAAAATGGCAGACATATGTCTTTGAGGACTATGAAGACATTGGTAAAGAAAATTAAAGTTTACTATGCTAAAGCTATCCAAAAATAGAAAACATTATATGGTTATAAAGATGAGAAGATATGCGAAATTATGGTGGTAATTTTACAAATACCCACTTAATGTTGTGTAGACATGATGATGAGGAAGTTGAAAAATCACCCTTGGTATATGGACGAAGATGGGAGACCAAAAAGGTGCCTAAATTTTTTTGGTCCCCAAAAAGAAATAGGGTATACACCCTATGTTAGGAATAAAAGTCCACAATACAATTGAGAGGGGGGGGGGGGGGGGTGAATCAGTTGTATGATAGAATATTAAACTTTAAACTTTAAGCTTATTAATATCAGATCCAATGAACACAATGAATGCCAACACAATAACACAATATTTTGGTTACAAGGAAACCTTGTTAAAGGTAAAAACCCCGGTGGGAATTAGCACGCACTAATGATGTACTGAGAGTATAATAATCCTTGTTAGAAGATATAGCCCTATTAGGAGCTTATTGAAACATTACAGTACATAGTCCTTGTTAGAGGACATACCCTGTTAGGATTCAAGAACAATAGAGGGCTCATTGCCCAAAGAAGGTTAAATCCACCTTCAGAACTCACTAGTTCGCAACATGTGTATATGAAGAAATACACAATCTTTTGAACTGTTTGTCAGTAGCTTGTCTTTGCTTGATCAATTCCAATGAAGTCCACCAGTAATCCTCTGCTCTACATACAACAAACACAAGTTTGCAACCTTCACAACCTCCTTATATCACACATATCTCACCCATGTCTTCTCCAAAGAAAAGACCTTTCATTTATACCTTATTACATTTTACCAAGATCAAGTCGGCCCATAAGGCTTTCCTAATTACAAACAATTACATAAACCCTTGCTAAGATACACATGGTATCTAAAACAAGTTTACAATGATTATATTACAACAATTAAGGACCGACATCCTTGATTTATGCTTGCCAATCAAAACACACGCTTCATTCCCTGAGTCGGCTTCAGAATAAGCCATCACCAGAGCACACGCCATAGATGACATCACCAATCACTCCATACCTTGCACTGACCAATGAACATATGTCAGTACTCCTTCCATCATCCTTCAAGTTCGCATACCTTGACTCCAATCCCTGTGAAAGATATATCAAAAACTCAGAGACTAAGTCTGTCAATTCTCACTATCACAGTCCAGTGACCAGTCTTCACCAAAATAGCTGTAACTCTCTTAATATGCAATAATTAATGATGTGATCATAGATATAAGATCACAACATCTACTTGCACTCTCATCTCACTTCACAACATCTAAAGCATCTATACACTAATCGTACATTGTGATTACTAGTTTGGTTCCTTCATAAAAGCATATGTTGACATCAGTGAAAAAACACAAATGAAAATAGTATGAGTGCCCATTCAGTAACGTAGTGATTAAACATATTACATGTCTCAATCACCACCCATGCATTAGCAATATCCAACACCCTATGTGAAAATAAGGAGTAGGTAGAGGGTTTTGGGGTGGTGGTGGTTGTTAAAGAGCGGCATTTTGAGGGTTTGGTTGTGGTGGTATCCCAGGAGGAGGTTGTTGTTGTCTATTTTTTTTTCAAGCATCATTTTGAGAATCTGACATAAAATTTATAAAAAATCTTAAACAACTGAAAAAACCCCTATTTAAATTCAATTTCAAACAAAAATAATAAAAAAAACCAATTTCTTACCTCTTCGACGATGTGACATTGTGAGAAATTGGTGTAAACACTGGGAAAAACAAAATTTAGTAGGAACACAATCAAGTTATGTCATTTTTGCAATAATTTTAGTTGTTCACCATTTTTTATGTTAAATTTAAGTTTGGTCTGTGGGCAAACAAAAAACATATAGTTTTAAAAAATGTGTATGGGTTCTTGAGGAGTAAGAAGGTACTTTTAGTTCTTCAAGAACTGATCAGGTTTTGAAGAACTTTAGGCTCGATTTTACCAAGCTGTAACCCAAGCGTGTTATTTGAAATTTTAAATAACCCGAGAGGGTTACAAAGAATTTTGAGTTTTTTGGGGGGTGTGGCCACTTTTTTGTTCACCATCTTGGTACACTTGCCCCATAAAATATTTCTTATTTATGTTTACTTCATTTCTCCACATGTTTTTAGAGGTAAAATGTTTGTATTCAACCACTACATTCAATATTTTTGTGTTGGACCAAAAATTTAGATGCTTCTTAGTTTATTAGGGGTAGACTTGGGGGTTCTAGATGATTGTTTGGAATTAGAAAATAACTAGGTTATCATGGATCTCTTTAAAGATAATAATATAATTTGTGATAGGACTTCTATTCTTTGTAAAGTAGGTATTTTTTTAAAATCTTCTTTTCTTGAAGAAAAATATATTTTTTGGAACATCTGATGTACTTCTATAAAACTTACATAATTGAATAAGGAGAGTAATATTTTTTTTTAATAATCCAGCCCTGGTGGTGGCGTAAACTCTACAATTCATTTTAATATAACCATAGTTGAAGTTAGATGTGCTAGGTTATCCTAATGGATTTTCTCATAATGGTTTAACCTAGAAACTATGGTTAATAACCTTAATAAAGGTTAGTTGAACTTAAATGTCCAAATCTTGTATTGTGCGATAACTCATATCTAATAATTGAGGATAATAAATGCATATGTTGACCATATGGACCTTGAGTCTCCTCTTTGACAATGGTGCCACACTGGAAACATTTGAGAGATAGCTCAAAATAGACTCAGTCACAAACCCTAATAGTAGGTTTTGTTAGAGGAAAATGTAACAATGGTAGGATTTTTATCATACTAGTTGCCACTAACTTGAAGGTTTTCTCCCAAACAATTCATACTGTGAATCACTCCATGCAAATTCGCTAGAAAATTTTATGCCCAAAAGAAGGAAAGTAGCTTGTTTAAGTACCAAACCAAGATAGGTCAACGAACCCATAACTAGCCAATGGGTTTTCAATTTTTTTAAATTATTAGTAATATTATAAATATAATTAGTATTATATAATTGCATTAGTTGTATTATATTAAAACTAGCAATTGCACCTTGGTGTGCAATGGGTATGCCGAAGATGTGTAGAAGATAAATTAGGAAAAAAAATTATACAAATTGTGTAGGTTTGACATCAATTGTAAGTCATTTACCCAATGATGTTGTTTGTGTAAAAAATGTTTAAATGAAGAAGTGATAGCTTGAAATCAACTATGCATCCAATTACAAGGATTCAAAATTGATTGAAATAAAATATATGAATTAGGATAATGGAACACAATAAGACAATATAAATCAAAAGCATAATACTGTAAAAAAATAAGTTGATTAGTATGCATGGACACATGCGAATTTAAGAATTACTATTAGAAAAGTTTTAACTCAACTCTAATTTCATATTAACTAAACAATTATACATAATTATTACAACAAATAACTCTAAAGTGAAATATGTAAAAAGGAAATACTTTTAGCTAAGGCCAATTATTTAATAGGGTTGAATTGTGTACATACATGCTATATTTTATCTTCGTGGACCCAACGACCTATTTGATTGTGTTGACCCCGCTGGCTGTTGTCCTTGATGACGAGGCTCTTGCATGGATTTTGAATGTGGGTCCATGTTTTCTTCTAAAGGCGGTTCATGTGTTATTATATTGGAACATACTCATTGTGGATGGTTGACTCAAGTTTGGTTTGAACTTAACTCTTCATTCACCCCTGGTCTCTCTTTGGACTTTTGACGGATATGAAATGTTTAACCATTTTGATTTAGGATTTCTCTTTGACATCGAAAAGCATTGCATCATTTCTCTTTTTGCTTATTCACAAACCCTATAGGGCACCGCCATGAGCTTACTATTGTGCTATTCCACCTAGTCTTGCTGATCTTTGGATTTTGGGTTTTTTGTTATATGAATCTACATTTTCATAGCTTCCCAATGATAGTTTCTTTGCAGAGAATGATGAGCATTGAAGATAGTTTCTACAGTTCCAAAGCTTCAATGATGGTTTCTTCTCAGATATTTTTGAGCATCCTTTTCTAGGTGATATCATTTCTTCCCTCTGATTCTAAATTTATTTTTAAAGAGAAGGCATTGAAGAAATGTTTTAATATTTCATATGTGCTTGAAATGACAAGTTACTTCACAACTGAAAGATTTGATCATAGATTAAAATTGGTTCAAATGCAGTTGTTTCAGTTCATGTATTGGGTTAATTTGTTCTTTCACAGATTTATAAATTAACCTAGAATGATGGAAAAATGTTGTCAAAGTTTTTTTTTCAGTTAAAAATTCAGTTTCAAAATTGTCCCGTACGGGCCTTGGATAGGAAAGTTGTTGCAATTTATATTAAAGTCTTTTTTATCAAAACCATGGCAGTTTAATGAAACAATTAAACTACCTAGGGTTTCTCTGCTCTTGATGGGTTACAATTATCATATGGTTGGAAATTTTTTATAATCCTAAACAAGTACAGTTGTAACAAAATTCTAGTTTTCTTGGATGAAAATTTTGAAATACATCCCTATATAAGGAAGTATATAGGTGTGTGTGAAATGTGAAGTGAAAAATTAAGATTGTAAGAGATACGCATTCATATATATGGAAGTATTTGGCAAAAGATTGAGAGCAGTAATTTTATGATTACTTATATATATAAATGTACGAGTTCACAACATACAAGTATATATATGTAATTCTGGTAAATCAAAAGTATTGTAAGAAAGGAAGGGTTGTAGCCCTTGTAGTTGAAGTTGTAGAAATATTGTAAGGAGTTGATACTCAATAAAAGGTATCTCACTTGGAGTGGTTTTTTCATCTTATGACGAAATCGATTTGGTTTTTGAGGGTTTTCCCACTTGGCACAAAAATCTCTTGTGATGTTTCCTTCTATGAGTTCTGATTTTTCTTTGAGTTCTTATGTTCTCTTTCATGTCTATGCATATAGTTGTTTTTTCCATTTACAATTTCATTATTATATCTTGTTTAAAGTGATAAAATTTTTAAGTACATCTCTATTATGATTCACCCGCCCCCTCTCTCAGAATAGTATCCACTTCCAACAAGTGGTATCAGAGCAAGGGTTCCTGTTAGGTCTTCCTATAGGAATTATTCTGGGTCTTTGTGGAAGTTAGCATGGCATAGGTTTAAGGTGCTTCTCTCACTTGAGCTCCACTGTTTAATAGTAGAGACTATGTGTTTTGGAAAGTTATGATTGAATCTTTTATTAATTATTTGGATGTTTGTATGTGGAAAGTTGTCATGTCAAAGTATATTGTCCCTAAAACCATACCAATTGATGCTGATACTAAAACCAAATATGAACTTGATAAAAGAGCCAAGTTTTCTATCTTGTGTGGTTTGAAAAAAGATGTTTTTGTCAAAGTCATGTACTGCCAATCAACCAATGATATTTGGGTTAAATTAGAAACCATTTATCAAGGAGATGAAAAAGTGAAAGAGTCTAAACTGACAACTTTAAAGACACAATTTGATGATCTAAAAATGCATGAAGATGAAAGTATTGCAGCCTATTTTTTAAGAGTTGATGAAATTATAAATGCTAGAAGAGGTCTAGGTGAAAATATTGAGGAACATTATGTTATCTCAAAACTTATTAGATCTATTCTGCCAAAATTTGATACAAAAATTTCTGCTCTAGAAGAAAAGAAGATTTTTTCAAAAATGACTTTGCATCAGATTCAAGGAACTCTAATTGCTTATGAAATGAGAATCCGTAATAGTGTTTGTTCATCTTCAAAAGAAACAACCTTCAAGTTTGAAAAATAGGATGAAAGTGATTCAAATATAACAGATGCTCTTGAAGCACTGCTTGTTAGAAAGTTAAATAAGAAATATCATGGTAAGCCAAAATGTTTTAATTGTGGACAACTAGGTCACTTTGCTGCAAAGTGTCCCAATGATAATCAGAATGATGATTTTGAAAAATCTGAAAAATATTTTAACAAGAAACCACGGAATGAAAACAAACGTTTCAAGAATTTTAAAAAGAAGAGTCTCTTGGTAAAAGAAGACTCCAATGATGATTCTAATTCAGGAAAGGAAGGAGAAACTTTATTCATGGTTGAGATAATAAAGAAACCTAGAGAGGTTCAAACAAGAATCTGCATCTGATTCAGATGAAGATATAAATATTGAAGAAGAATTACTTTGTTCTCTTCAAGAAATCAAGAAATTAAAGAAATTAATTTCTACACATGAGAAAAATGGTCTAGATTTATAGGTTGAGTTAAGTAATGCAAATCAGATCATTGAAAAACAAAAATCTGTGATTGAAGAAAAAGGGAAAAAATTGATTTCGCTGCAAAAGCTTATTGATCAATTGAGTTCAAAATGCAATTTTGAACAAGGTGAATCTTCAAAGTAGGTCCTCTCTTCCACCTTCAAAGGTTATTATTATAACTGTAATGGTTTTGGTCATAAGGCTAGTAGTTGTAGGCAATTTTCTCATAAATCTTTGCATGGTTTTGAGAAAGAAATCAAGTATTTTAAATGTTTTTTCTATGGTCACTTTTCTAATCAGCGTAGAATGAATTTGAGGCCTAAACAAGTATGGAAACTTAAACATGTTCATACTGAAAAGTCTCTTGTAGTAGAAACTTCTTTATTTACACAAAAACCTGCTACATGGGTTCTGGATAGTGGGTGTTCCCATCATATGACTGGGAGTAAGAATAAGTTTATTACTTTAGAAAATTTTGATTGAGGCTTTGTTAGGAATGGAGATAATTTAGGTGCTTACATCACTGGTCGTGATTCAATTTGTTTAAACAAAGACACTCCTATACATGATGTGTATTATGTTGAAGGCTTAAAACATAATCTTTTGAGTGTCAGTCAAATATGTGATAGTGGTTATTCTATTTCATTCAATGCTCAAGGTTTTTCTATCAAAAACACAACACAAAATGTTATAGCAAGTGGTTTGAGAACATGTAGAAATGTTTACAATTTAATTGATTCAACGGTTCAGGAAACATCTTTAATTAACATATGTTTCATGACTCAATTTGAATAAAATTGGTTGTGGCATAAAAGATTAGGACATATCAATTTTGATAATCTTGTTAGGATAAGAAAGAATAAAAAGGTTAGAGGATTTCCTCTAATCAGTAAGACAACAAATATCTGTGAACAATGTGTAAAAGGAAAACAAACCAAGTCTTCCTTTAAAACAAAACGAGTACCTTTCTACAAGGCCTTTGAAACTTTTCCATACCGATTTATGTGGACCAACCAAAACCCATTCTATTAATGTTGAAAAATACTTTATGTTATTTGTGGATGATTATTCTAGAAAGGTTTGGGTTACTTTTTTAAAACATAAATTAGAGGCTTTTGAATGTTTCAAGAAGTTTAGGAAAATGGCAGAAAGAGAAACTAATTTAAATCTAAAATGCCTGAGATCAGATCGAGGAGGGCAAGTCACCTCTTAGGAATTCATTGAGTATTCTGAAAGACACGACATAAGAAGAAAATACTCAACTTCTTGTACACTACATCAAAATGGTGTTGTGGAAATAAAAAATAGAACAGTAAAAGAATTGGCTAAGACAATGTTGAACGAGGCTAATTTGTCTGACAAGTTTTGGAAAGAGGTTGTTCATACAACTACTTATATTCTTAATAGGGCTCAGATAAGAATAAGAATGTCATATAATCCTTATTAATTGTGGTATGGAAAAACTGCAAGTGTTAAACATTTTAGAGTTTTTGGTTGCAAATGTTTCATTAGGAAAGATTATGATCTCTTAGAAATTTTTGGTTCTAAGTCTGATGAAGGTATCTTCTTAGGTTGCTCCACACATAGTAAAGCTTTCAAATTCTATAATAAAAGATTAAATAAGATTGTGGAAGCCATCAATGTTGTGTTTAATGAAGGTGATATGTCCTATAAACATCATGAAACAAATGATGAAGAAGAAAATATCATAATCTTTGATTCAGGTATTAAAAATCAGAATCCTCATGATAAAGAATCAGATCTAGAAATACCAGAATGTAATGAGAAAGAAAATTTATCAAGTCCTAAAGTTACTCAAAAAAATCCTTCTAGAATTATTGCAAAGAGACATCCAGAATCCTTAGTCATATGAGATATTGATGCAGGTATCTTAACTAGAAGAAAAGTCAAATCTGATGAACATGCTCATATAACAGAACATTTTTTCTTATTATCAGATTTTGAACCCACATTAGTATCTGAAGCTCTTAAAGCCTCTAGCTAGTTATATGCTATGTAGGATGAGATAAATCAGATTGAGAAGAATAAAACATAGGAATGTTAGAAAGTAAAGATCCCCAAGATAACTGAGAGGGGGGGGGGGGGGTGAATCAATTATCAGATAATTTATCCATTCAATAGCTTTAAATAATATAATCAATGTACTGATCAACCATAGAAAGATAATCATACACAATTGCACAATAACACAAGATATGTTAACTAGGGAACCTCTTGAAAAGAGTAAACCCCGGTGGGAATGATGCCCACAAAATGATGCACTAATATGAAAGTTCCTTGTTAGAGGATGGAACCTGTTAGGAGTCTTATGAAATACATTCAGTACATATAAATCCCTGTTAGGATATTTTGAGTCACTGTTAAAAGATTCTAACCTGGTTAAGAGTTTATGGAAGATAGAAGGACCCAATGCCCAAACAGCTTCAAGGCAAGATCTCTGAACCCACTGTCCAAAAGATCTTAGAATTATTCAACAGAATAATATGAAATATATTACCTCCTTCACACTATGCCAAAACTACACTCTCTGCTACACAAGATCACAATTCCAGATCTCTGTACTCACAAGTCTTCCTTCATCACTAAATTAGCTCTTTTCTTCACTTCATGCATATATTCGCATCTCACTCTTCATAGTACACATTAAAATAAGGAAAAAATTCTTTCTTATATACCAAACTCAAATAATTACAAATGAGTTGGTCCTCAATTACAAAATAATAAATTCTACACGCTACACACAAAATTCACATAAAACTGTTGGCTTCCAATTACTGTAACTTTCTCCAAACAATTCCTCAAAGTTTGCACTATGAACCACATCATCATTAATGAGTCTCCAACATCCCTTTAACTATGCAAAATTAAATTCCATTCCAGCTAAGAGATATCCTCCGATTTTTGAACATCGCTACACAGAAACACTGTCTAAACACTGCTTTCACCAAAATGCTCATAACTCTCACAAATGAATGAATTTCTTTTTGCGCTGTTAACCATAGGTTAATAACACACTAAAGAACATACCATCAACTGTGCAAAAGCCAATCTACAATACAACGTGTGTGCAAAACAAAACTGTACCTACTTTTTGCTAATATCCAGAATATCACTGTGTTGACATCAATGACAATCCAAGTCATGAATGCAACAACAACTGATACAGAATGACTACCAAAACACTTTTCATTCATTCCTAACAATCTCCCCCATTGGCATTGATGGAAACATAGATGAAAAACATCCAATATTCCAAAAATCCAATACTGCAACATCACTGCAAAATATCAAATCAAATCTTGCTTCGTTTTCCTATTCAGCTCTCTCATACAATCCATAATGTTTTTCATGTATATCTCTCCCCCATTGACATCAATGATAGAAATTCCATCACTAAGTCAACGACAACTTAATGTCAAAAGACACTTTTCAGAAAAATACAATAACAAGAGTCCTCATGACTCAACTCATAAACTCCCCCATAGAGGAAGTTCCAACATCCAATCCAGAAGAAAGATAGGGCTCATATACCACTGGACAGATGCAATCATCTGCATCAATTCTCAAAAATAGGTTGGGGCATAACCCCAAGCATACCTCTCAGATACACAAATGTATCCTTAGGTAAAGGCTTTGTAAATATATCTGCTATCTGCTCCTTTGTACTTATGTACTCCAATCTTACTTCTTTTTCTGCAACTTTCTCTCTTACAACATGATACTTGATCTCAATATGTTTAGTCTTAGAATGTAAAATAGGATTTTTTGACATACTCATTGTATTGGTGTTATCACAATGTATAACAATAGGCTCATCAAACTTTATTCCAATATCCTTCAACATCTGCTTCATCCAAATAATCTAATTACAATTATTTGCTGCTGCAACATATTCTGCTTCTGCTGTGCTTTGTGAAGTACAATTCTACTTCTTACTTAGCCAAGAGACCAATTTTCCTCCAAGAAAAAGGCTCCACCACTGGTGCTTTTCTTGTCATCAACGCTGCCTCCCCAATCTGTATCAGTATAGGCACATAAAGTAAAATCATCAAAATTCTCATACCATAATCCATAATCCATTGTTCCTTTCAGATATCTCAGTATCCTCTTTACTGCTGCATAATGTGATTCTCTAGCTTCTACTTGAAATCTTGCTACAATCCCCACTGAATGTGCTATATCAGATCTTGTATGTGTCAAGTACTGAAATCCTCCAATCATAGATCTGTACTTTTTTTGCTCAACTGTTGGTGTCTCATCTTTGCGAGATAACTTATGTCCGGTTACCATAGGTGTTCCAACAGGTTTAGAATCTTCCATTCCAAATCTTTTCAATAATTCATTTAAATACTTAGTCTGACTTACAAATATACCTTCCTTGCTTTGTGTTACCTGTAATCCCAAGAAATATTTCATTTCTCCAATCATGCTCATCTCAAATTCAGTCTTCATTTCATCTGCAAATTTGTCACTAGCTTCATCTTCTCCTCCAAAGATAATATCATCAACAAATATAACTATAACCAACAAACCATTCTCAATTTCTTTTGTGTATAAGTTACTATATGTTGTTCCTTTTATAAATTCCAATTTCAATAAATACTTATCCAATATTGCATACCAGGTTCTAGGTGCTTGTTTTAATCCATATAAAGCTTTCTTTAACTTACATACCATATCTCCTTCTTGTGTCAAAGGAAAACCTTTAGGCTGCTCAATGTAGACTTCTTCCAATTCACCATTCAAAAATGTTGACTTCACATCCATCTGATACACTCTAAATTTCTTGTAAGTTGCATATGCTAGAAACATTCTCACTGCTTCAAGTCTGGCCACAGGTGCAAAAGTTTCTTCATAGTCAATTCCTTCTTGTTGTGAATATCCTTTACATACCAATCTTTCTTTGTTTCTTATCACTTCTCCTTATTCATTCATCTTGTTTTTGAATACCCACTTTGTTCCAATCACATTCTTGTCTTCAGGTCTAGGGACCAATTCCCATGTCTTATTTTTTTCAATCTGCTCTAGTTCTTCTTTCATAGCATTGATCCAATGTTCATCTTCACAAGCTTCATTAGTAGTCTTAGGTTCAATTTGAGAAATCAAACATAAATGTACCTTATTTCGAGTCAAAACTTCTCTATCTAAACTTCCAATAACTTGCTCAACAGGGTGATGTCTTGAAGTATACCTATTAGGTGTCATAGTTACTAATCTTGTTTCGATTGTAGATTCTTCTCTGCTTTCTTCTCTATTTTCTTCTTTGTTTTCTTCTCTGTCTTCTTTAGTATGACTTTCATTCAACAAATCACTATTAGTTTCAAAAAATAATTTTGCATTTTCAATGTTAGGCTGAGGTTGTGCTTCTCCATCAAATTCATAATCAAGCATTCTTTCCTGAATTTTAAACTTCTCATCAACTTTTACATTTGCACTTTCAACAATAGTCTTAGTTCTTTTGTTATAACATCTATATGCTTTGCCTTTTAAAGAATATCCAAGAAATATTCCTTCATCACTTCTAGGATCAAAATTTCCTATATCATCATCTCTCTTTATATAACATTTACTTCCAAAAATTCTAAAATACTTAACTGAGGGTGTATGTCCAAACCATAATTCATAAGGTGTCTTGTTTGTATCTGCTCTGATTTGTACTCTGTTCATAGTGTATACTGTTGTGTTCACTGCTTCTCTCCAAAATTTTTTAGCCAAATCATTTTCAAACAACATAGCTCTTGCTGCTTCAGTTATTGACTTGTTCCTTCTTTCTGCAATACCATTTTGTTCTGGTGTTCTAGGGGCTGAAAGTTTTCTCTTAATGCCATTCATTTCACAAAAAGTGTTAAACTCTCTAGATGTAAATTCACCACCTCTATCAGATCTTAGACACTTAATCTTCATTCCAGATTCATTCTCAATTTTGCTTTTCATGATCTTAAACTTATCAAATGCTTCAGATTTTTCTTTCAAAAATGCAATCCACATCATTCTTGTAAAATCATCAACAAGAATCATAAAATACCTTTCACCATAGAATCCTCTAGTCCTAGTAGGACCACTCAAGTCTGTATGAACAATCTCCAACTTCTCTGCCGATGTGAACTTCTTATTGGGAAATGAACTCCTTTTCTACTTTGCCATCATACATTCTTTGCAAATCATGTTAGTAGGTTTCATAATTCTAGGTAAATCTCTTACCGCAAGTGTAGTGCTCACCTTGACAATATTATCAAAGTTTATATGACAAAACCTTTTATGCCATAACCAATTGTCATCAATCCTAGTTATCAAACATGTCATCTTAGTAGGATTCAACTGAAATACATTACCTCTAGTTCTGGATCCTTTTCCAATCAGATTTCCATCTTTATCTTTTATCACACAAGTTTTCTCAAAAAACCAAACTTGATAACCCTTATCAGCCAATTGTCCAACGCTTAGTAGATTATGTCTTAGTCCATCAACAAAGTAAACATCATCAGTGTTAGTCTTTCCATCAAGAGTAATAGATCCTATACCCTTAATCAAACAAGGTGCATTGTTACCAACCCTAACAATTCCTCCATCATGATTATCTAACTTAACAAACTTTCTTTTATCTCCAGTCATATGATGTGAACAACCACTGTCTATAATCCAATCAAATTTCTTTTCAACTTGCAAAACTAATGTTTTTTCTTCCCTTTTATTAGATTCAGAACTTTCTTCTTTAATTGCTACAAATCCTATTTCCTCAAAGTTATCATTATCACTGTCACTTAAATTTTTTTTAATTCCCACTTCAAAATCTTCATCATTTGCATAATAACATTCTTTAGATCTCCTAGGTTTAAAGTTGCTTCTATACTTCTTAACTCTTTTAGGACATTTAGATGCAAAATGACCATATTCTTGACAAGTCCAACATTTAAAGATTTTCTTACCATCTGGTTCTCTTTTTACAAGTAATGCAATACCTTCTTCAATCTTCTTATTTTCCTCAGATTTGCTACTGCTGGCATAATCTCCATTCACACTAGTACTTCTTGTAGGTCTAATGCTAAGAGCACTGAATGTTGTTTCCATTCTGGGTAGCTCTCCTGATAATCTCAAGTTCATCTTTGCTGTTTCTAATCTTCCAAGAAGAGTCTCTCTTGAAAATTTTGATGTACAAGGTTGTGTGATGATATTATTCACCTTCATGAAATTACAAGATTAACTAAGAACAACAAGAATTAGAGTGAGAACTAATCTAATCAATGCACAATTAATCTATCAACATCTCATGGATCTCTAAAATAAAGTGGTAAATGAGGCTCTCAGCTATGATCCTCACTAGTGACACTCTAAAGATGAGAATTAAGCTATATGATATGCAATTAAGATCTATTCAATCAAATTCTAGCTCTATTTGATGAACAATCTACTATGATCAAAACAATTAAGCTATTAAAATTGACAAGTGAGTGGTGTGGATGCAAATTGCAAGAGCTTTGCTGCAATTCAAAGATATGGAATGGATCCTTAATGCCTCAAAATGCTTTCTATTTATAGGATTTTCCCAAGGGTAGGGGGTAGAGTGAGTTGATCATGGTTATGTTAGGAATAAGGTGTCTCAACCTTGGATAATTCCTATTCTTATTATTTGTTTTGTAAATGTATTTTTTGCAAATAATGTAATTAAGTGTGAGTGTACATGTCTAGTTGGCATGTTGATGTGTCACTCCACTTGATGTGTCGACATCTTGTGCGTAAGGAGATCATGACTGAAATGGTCATGATGGATTCCTATGACGCGTAAGAACTATTTAAGGAATGTGCTATGATAGGTGTAAGAGCATCTTATGACTTGGGCCTATTTGGGTGCCCAAGAAGAAGTGGTTGGTGTGTGTAAGAGAATATGCCAAAAATAGGTTGGTATGACAGATTCTCTTACACTTCTCTTGTGACCGTTATTTTTGGTGGATTCTATGACAAGCTGTCATAGTCTATTCTAGGGATGGACGCTTATTCTTGGGATTGCATGTAACAACTGTGTACATGTGGCTTTGTGCATGGGTCTTGGTGGTTGTGCCTATTTTTGGGTCCAGAGGAGTCTATATATATGATGCTGCTCCTATGGGAGAGATATAACAAAATTTAAGTCTTGTTGGCTTTGTCTCTCATTTCCTGAAAGAACTTGCATTGCAAGTGTATTGTAATCTTTGTGTTGAAGATAATACATTGTGTAGGTTTTGGAGTGCTGGGGTTTTTTACCGAAAGGTTTTCTCCAGGGTATATCATTGTGTCATTCTCTATTTTTCTGTATGCATTGTATGTGGTTGTAATATCTTTGTTAAAGTAGTTAACGAATTCTAAATTGTAAGGATTTATAAGAATTTGCACAATACTCTCCTATAGAGATTAGCGTAGGAGGCTATTTTTGCACCCGAGTTTCCTTACAATTGGTATCAAAGCTTGATCAACTTTTGATCCTAGTTGTTGGGTAGGGTTTTTTGAGCTGATCTCAAGTTTGAGTGGGAGTTTTTTGCAGAGCATTCTGAATCTTATTTGTAGATTGAGATGGCAAGTTCATCATATGGAAGAATGGAGGTGGAGAAATTTAATGGCACTAATTTCGAGTTGTGAAAACTCAAGATGGAAGACATGTTGGAAGATTGTGACCTATGGGAAGCAACTTCAAGTGCTACAAGACCAGCAACTATAGCTCAAGCAGATTGGGATATCAAAGACCGTAAAGCTAAGGGTCTTATAAGACTCTGTTTAACCAATGCAGTCCTTTTGAATGTTCTAGATGAGAAAACCGCAAATAGTTTGTGGGAAAGACTTGCGGCCGTGTATCAGGCTAAATCTCTAGTGAACAAGTTGTTCTTGAGGAAGAAGTTGTACTCGCTGTGAATGGAGGAAGGTGGATCCTTAACGGATCATTTAAATGCATTTAATCTACTGGCTGCACAATTGACATCAGCTGGTGTCAAGTTAGAGGAGGAGGATCGTTGCTACACACTTTTGTGTTCTTTATCGGATTCATGGGACCATCTTGTGATGGCTCTCGGAAGCACTTTAGTCACCTTCAAAATGGATGATGTGGTGTCTTTGCTACTATCAGAGGAGATGCGGAGAAAGGCTTCCATTTTAGAAAAAGAAGCCCTTGCTGTTCGTGGGAGATCCACTGAAAGAGGGAAGAAAAATGACAATAAGTCTGACAATAAGGGTAGATCCAAATCCTGTGGGAAGTCAAAGACTTCCAATAAGTCCAAGGAAAAATGTTGGAATTGTGATAAATCTGGGCATTTCTGTAAAGATTGCAAAGAGCTAAAGAAGAAGAAGAAAGGTTCAGATTCAGCTTCAGAAAGATCTCAAGAAGATGGTGATGCATTCATCGCAGCTTTAGCAGCCCATGCATCTGATGATGTGTGGTTGGTTGACTCAAGTGCATCTTTTCACATGACCTCTCATCGAAATTGGTTCTCAAAATATAAAGAGTTCGATGGTGGAAAGGTGTACTTCGGTGATGATTCTCAGCTAAAGATAGTTGGATGCGGAAGGGTCACTATCAAATTTCCTGATGGACGAGTAAAGGGAATCAACAGAGTTATGCACATTCCGAGTTTGGCACAAAACCTATTATTTGTAAGTATGCTGAATGATGTAGGTGTGCAAGTTGTTTTTTCAAGAAGGATGCAAGATGATAAGAGGATCGATAGTGCTTGCAAGGGGTACTAGGAGAGGTACCTTATTTCAGCTAGATGCATGTATTCCTCTATGTAATAGTTCTTCATCCTCACCATCTGAACAAGCAGTGAAGAAGTCTATGGCTATTGGTTCCAATGGTAGTGCAAACACTTTGGAAGGTAAGCTTCCTACAGAAAAGACAATGTTGTGGCATATGAGATTTGGCCACATTGGTGAAAAGGGTCTCAGAACCTTGAAAAATAAAAATCTCATTGAGGGGTTAAATGATTGCAATCTTGAGTTTGACTTCTGCGAACACTGTGTCTATGGTAAACAAAACTATTTTCAATTTTACTCTAGTTCTCACAAATCTTCTGATGTTTTGGATCTTATTCATTCTAATGTATTTGGTCTTGTAAAAGTTCCTTCAATCTCCAAGTCTATATTTTTTGTATCTTTCATAGATGATTACAGTAGAAGGACGTGGATTTATTTCCTTAAAAGTAAGACACAAGTCTTTAGTTAGTTCAAGGAATTTAAAGCTCTTGTAGAGAATCAGACTAGTAAGAAGATTAAGTGTGTGAGAATTGACAATGGTGGTGAGTTTTGCTCAGCAGAGTTTGAACAGTTCTGTAAAGAACAAGGTATCGAGAGGCATAAGACAACTCCTTATACCCCACAACAAAATGGAGTTGCAGAGAGAATGAACAGGACACTGATGGAGAAGGCTAGGAGTATGCTTAGTGGAGCGGGTTTAGAACAAAGGTTTTGGGCCGAAGCTGTGGCCACTGCTTGCTATCTAGTTAACAGATCTCCTACATCAGCCCTTGTTGGTAAGACACCCATGGAGGTGTGGTCTGGTAAGAAGCCTTCAATTAGACATCTTCATGTTCTTGGTTGTGAAGCTTATGCACATGTTCCAAAGGAGAAAAGATCTAAGTTGGAAAACAAAGCTGTTAAATGTATTTTCATCGGATACAGTGCTAGTGTGAAAGGATACAAGCTTTGGGATCCTGTGACTAGTAAGGTGTTGTATAGTAGAAATGTTATTTTCAGAGAGCTAACATCTTCTCTTATTGTGCTACAACTAGATGAAAAAGAAAAGGAAAAAGATGTTGTTCAATTACCTCCTACCCTTGAGAAGACTGAACAGAGAGACCATGTTGGGTCTAATGATGAGGAGAGCTCTAGCAGCTCTGATAGTTTGGAAGAAGAGGAAGAACAACCTCAACCTCAACCCTTGAGGAGATCCATGAGAGAAAGAAAGCAACCAGAAAGGTTTGGTTATTCTATGTTAGATTCTAGTTGTACGTTTGCTTTGATTACTAACACTGATGAGCCTAGATCTGTGAAAGAGGCTTTGGGCATGGAAGATGCAGGTTCCTGGATTGAGGCTATGAATGATGAGATGGCTTCATTGGAGAAAAATGAAACTTGGGACCTTGAACCTTTGCCTAAAGGGAGAAAATCTATTGGCTGTAAATGGGTGTTCAAGAAGAAATTCTGTGCAGATGGCAGTGTTGAAAGGTATAAAGCTAGATTGGTTGCAAAGGGGTATTCACAGGTAGAGGGAATAGATTATGGTGAAATATTCTCTCCTGTTGCAAAGTTGACATCCATTAGATTTCTATTATCTCTTGCTACATCATATAATTTAGAGATAGAACAGATGGATGTGAAGACAGCTTTCCTTCATGGTGATTTGGAGGAAGAGATTTATATGTCACAGCCTGAGCACTACATTGTTAAAGGTAAAGAATCCTTAGTTTGCAGATTAAAGAAATCTCTATATGGTTTGAAGCAATCTCTTAGGATTTGGTACCTTAAGTTTGATGCCTTTGTGTTGTCAATTGAATTTGTAAGATCAAAATCAGATCATTGTGTTTATTTCAGAGTTGAAAATGATTGCCTTCTAATTGTTGCATTATATGTTGATGATATGTTGCTGTTTGGGAAGGGTAAGGGTATGATTTCTGATTTTAAATCTCAGTTGTCAGCATAGTTTGAGAGAAAGATCTTGGGGCAGCTAGGTACATCTTGGGTATGGAAATCAATAGAGACAGGTCTAACATAAAACTTTGGTTGAGTCAGAGTAAGTATGTGAAGTCTGTGTTGGACAGGTTCAACATGGTAGATTGTAGACCACTATGTGTTCCTATTTCTATGGGAACAAAGTTATCTGTAGATGATTGTCCAAAATCTCCTAGTGAGGTGGAGGACATGAGTAGAGTACCTTATGCTAGTGCAGTTGGTAGTCTTATGTACGCTATGGTCTGTACTAGACCAGACATTGCCCAAGTAGTGGGAGTCCTGAGTCAATTTATGGCTAATCCTGGATGGGTACATTGGGATGCAGTTAAGCGAGTATTCAGATATTTGAGGGGTACAT
This sequence comes from Chamaecyparis obtusa, assembly GCA_027943335.1. NCBI lineage: Eukaryota > Viridiplantae > Streptophyta > Pinopsida > Cupressales > Cupressaceae > Chamaecyparis > Chamaecyparis obtusa. The sequence goes on along the minus strand of BSBK01002439.1, from coordinate 779,618 downwards.
TAGATTAATCCATATGTTATCATGGTAACTCTTCTAGATCTTCGCATTTAGTTTGTATTTGTGGGTTTGTGGATTCAGATTGGGCAGGTGATATTGCAGGAGATCCACCAGTGCTTATGTGTTCACTATGTTTGGTGGTGCCATTAGTTGGATGAGTAAGCGACAACCTGTGGTTGCTTTGTCCACTATAGAAGCTGAGTACATGGCTGCTACTCATGCTTGTAAAGCAGCCATTTGGCTTAGAAGATTGTGTTCTGATGTTGGTGTTGATGCAGAATAGATTACTATTTGGTGTGACAGTCAGAGCGCTATTTGCCTTGCAAAGAATCCAACTTTCCATATCAGAACGAAGCACATTGATGTGCAGTTTCACTTTGTGAGAGATATGGTGGAAGATGGAAAGGTAAATTTGGAGAAGGTAGATACTGTGTAGAATGCTGCAGATGCATTAACGAAACCAGTGGGCACTGAGAAGTTCAGATGGTGTTTGGAGTCTATGGGCCTTTTGGCCTATAGCGGTTAAAGTTCCTGTTATGTTCCTCTTGCTCTTACAAGGTGTTTGACAAGTGGGAGAATGTTAGGAATAAGGTGTCTCAACCTTGGATAATTCCTATTCTTATTATTTGTTTTGTAAATGTATTTTTTGCAAATAATGTAATTAAGTGTGAGTGTACATGTCTAGTTGGCATGTTGATGTGTCACTCCACTTGATGTGTCAGCATCTTGTGTGTAAGGAGATCATGACTAAAACGGTCATGATGGATTCCTATGACGTGTAAGAACTATTTAAGGAATGTGCTATGATAGGTGTAAGAGCATCTTATGACTTGGGCCTATTTGGGTGCCCAAGAAGAAGTGGTTGGTGTGTGTAAGAGAATATGCCAAAAATAGGTTGGTATGACAAATTCTCTTACACTTCTCTTATGACCATTATTTTTGGTGGATTCTATGACAAGCTGTCATAGTCTATTCTAGGGATGGATGCCTATTCTTGGGATTGCATGTAACAACTGTGTACATGTGGCTTTGTGCATGGGTCTTGGTGGTTGTGCCTATTTTTGGGTCTAGAGGAGTCTATATATATGATGCTACTCCTATGGGAGAGATATAACAAAATTTAAGTCTTGTTGGCTTTGTCTCTCATTTCCTGAAAGAACTTGCATTGCAATTGTATTGTAATCTTTGTGTTGAAGATAATACATTGTGTAGGTTTTGGAGTGCTGGGGTTTTTTACCGAAAGGTTTTCTCCAGGGTATATCATTGTGTCATTCTCTATTTTTTTGTATGCATTGTATGTGGTTGCAATATCTTTGTTAAAGTAGTTAACGAATCTGAAGTTGTAAAGATTTATAAGAATTTGCACAATACTCTCCTATAGAGATTAGCGTAGGAAGCTATTTTCGCACTTGAGTTTCCTTACAGGTTATGCTTGGGTAAGGTCAATTGGCTTTGCTTTGTCCATAAATGGGGGGACAAGGAGGGGACAATCATTTAAATGGTTTCAAAAGGCTGGACCATTTCAACAAAAGTGAGTGATTTGTGTCCATTTTGTCTCCAATTTGCTTTGTTGAGGGAAATTATGATTTATTAATTAATTAAAGTAATTAAATTTAGCCATGAAGGGTAAGAGGTTAATTTTGATTTTTGCTTTCAACAACTATGTCATTAATTGAATTTAATCAATTTCGTAGTGTTTTTCCCCTTTTCAAGCTTTATTTAATCATTTAATTGAATTTTCCTTTGATTTGAATTGCCTTTGTCCCATTTATTGATTTTTCATGCTATTTTGATGATTTGATGCACCTTTTGATTGATTTAAGCCTTTTACCAATTTTTCATGTTTGCAAATGCCCCTCTTTGAGTCGATGTGCGAAGAACACCGATTCAAAGATTCTTTATGTCCTGATTGCGATTCCCTATGTGATTGATTGCTGCCTCTTGATACAAAATTTTTTTATGATGCCCCACTAATTTCATGATGTATGATTGTGATTTTGATTTGTTACCCTTATTGCTCCCTCAGAAATTAAAACATATGAATTGCATGATTTGAAAATGATTATTGACATTTGATATAGCAAATATGTTTTAGTTTCTGACTATTGATAATATCCCACGATGTATGATTATGCCCTGGTTTGATTTGATATGCTAAGAGAAGTCAATGGCTAATTTCAAGTTCAAAATTAGGTCAAAACTACCTTAAATAGGTTAAGAAACCTCTTTTACCATTCATTTTTACTTTTTACCCTTGGTGATTTTGCTTTGATTCTCTAGCGATTTCGAGATGGTTGTGCCGATTCGGGAGCATAGATTCGAGAGATGCCAAAGATATGTGAGACCTACTGATTATGGGCCTCTAGTAAGTCATTACGAACTTCACTGTTGCATTTATTGATCATTTATTAAGCATTTATTGCAATTTCATGTTTTATTGTTGCTTTGCATTCAAGAAATCAGGCCTAGGACAGAATTGATTGTCGCCTAGGGTCTTTTACTGTCACTTCCGTGGTTTTTATTATCGCCTCCGCATAATAATCTCCCACCTAGAAGACAATTAAGTCTCGCCTAGTAGGAAAAAACTGTCACCTTGCCCCAGGGAAAAATACCCCTTTTCGAATAGGTTATCGCCTATCTGAAACCTAACCATTCAACTCTTGCCTAAGGAAAACCCTCTGTCGCGTTGTCAAATTCACTGTCGCGTATGGAAAATCTGTTGCCTGGCAAAATAATAAAGTCTCTTAGGACCAAATTAAGTCATGCCTAGGTTAAAATGTCACCTGACAGCAGAATAATCATGCCTAATGTATTTTTTGCAAAATTTCCATACTTTTTACACATGTGTTGATCGTATCTGATGAATAATTTGATAAACCCCTGATGAGAAAGTCAGATAATAGTGTAGGTCTATGATTGTCAACAAAACAATGGTTTGGATATCAGGATAGTAGTACTTTAGAATATGATTTGTCAATCTGATTTGAATATTAACTAATAGGATAAATCAACTAGTGTGAAAACCAATATGATTTGAGACTGCTTGCTTCATTCTCAAGACATAGAGAAACAATCGATGGTATCCGGTGTGATTACTTGATACTTTTGATTGACTTGAGATAATTCCTTGATACAATGTACAGATATTATTCCTTTACCTTGCCAACAGGATCATTATCCTACTTTATATGTCCGTTTAGTTGCGTCATGGGTTATTGACTTAGGTCAGAGACTTTCAACAGCTGAGTTTTGAGTTATTGAGAGATGTGGTTTGAGTTTCCTCCTTGATCTCCTACGGTTCCAGCTGAACCATGGCTTATTGACTGCAGTGGCGGAGCGATGGAACTCCAACCACAACACATTCCACTTTCCATATAGAGAGATGATGATCACGCCAGAGGACGTGTATCGATTATTGCATATTCCTTGCAGGGGTGAGTTGGTGTGCTATGATTCTGCCTATGATTCCTCTATCTGCCAATGAGCATTCGGGGACAACACTATTTGAGATGGAGATACTATTACATGGCCTCAGTTTGCCTCTTTTCCAACATTACTAACATTTTTGGGTGCCTTGATTGGTGGTCTACTTCTTCCCGACCGGCGAGGTCACAGTTTTTCAGTTGGTTGGGGCTGGATTATAGAGGATTTACTTGCTCATCCTCGACGGTTTGATTGGGGTTCTTGCGTCTTGGCATAGTTGTATCATGATTTACATGAGGTAGTCTATCAAGGTAGTGCCTCATTATCAGTGGGTGTTATTGTTCTGTAGTTGTGGATATGGGAACATCTTCCCATTACTAGGCCTATTTCTGACAGAGTTTGACCTCGGGGATATCCCTATGCTTTCTTATATACAGGCATGGTCATACAGCATCATATGGGTCATTTGGATTACTGGAGACGTCAGATAGATGACCTGGATCAGGTTATATGGCATCCTTATCTTGGTTGTGATCATTGGAGAGAGGATGGTGATGAGTTACCCTATATGTTTGCCCCTCGCTGGATGATTGGGTGCACTCCTACCACTATTGAGCACTTCTGCTTTGGCAGAGTTTTGAGACAGTATGGGTGGATTCAGGATATGCCTCAGGGCAATGCATTATATGCTCGAGTATAGGTAGAGATCTCTCTATGGGGTCCATGTATTGATTATCAGTTTGCATTAGGTCAGATTGTGGGTATGACTATTTGCAGATGGGAGATACTTCCTGGTATGGCTGATGCTGGGATGTCACATGAGTATGACGATTGGTGGTCTCACCATAGGTTTCCTTAGTTTACTGATCTGGCTGATCCTATTCCTGGACATTGTGATGGTGAGAGAGGTGGTAGACATCAGAGAGGTCAAGGACATAGACATCCTCGGGTTGCTACAGGGGGAGGTCAGGTGAGATGAGATCTGGGTCATGATAGGCAGGATAGAGCACATGATGATGTAGCTATTAGACGGCCTAGAGAAGATAGATAGGACAGAGTGCATAGACATCAGAGAGCTCAGAGACATGCATAGATTGATGCAGCTAGGCAGGTTCCTGGGATATTAGATCCCTTGGTATAGTTACAGAGAGTGGCCTTAGCATAGCCTGATGGTGATGTGGCTCATCAGGATCAAGTACAGTAGGATGATGCACAGCAAACTGATGCTCAGCAGGATGATGGAGCTCCACAGATGCCTCCGCCAGCTCGACAGCCACAGGGTGCACAAGGTGATCGCATGGATGGATTAGAGAAAGGTTTACATTCTATGCGGATAGAGATATCCACTGTTGTGGGCCGATTGGACCAGGTTGCCTCTTTATTACAACAGCTTGTATCTGTCATGGTTGTTCAAAGGCAGGATGGAGTGGATACATCATAGGCTCCTCCCCCACAGGATAGTAGAGGGCCAGATGGATTTGGTGCTATAGGCTCTTGAGTGATATGATGATAGATTTACTCAGTGTTGTTGGTCCATCTTATGTTATTCTCATTTATCGAAACATTTGATAGATCACTTTGATGATACCTTGACATATTTGATGTATGGGATCCTCCTTTTTGATGATGATATATGATGATATACTTCTTGATTCTCTTTGATGAGTTTGATTATAAGATTATCTTTTATGCAGCTATATGATGTTTGATTTATGCATTTACTTGAATTCATGCTATGAATGCAGTATCTTATTTTATGATATATATAGATGTATGCAAAAATGTATGAATTTGGTGATGCTCTTTTGTTGTTCATGTATGGATGTAAGATGTTTAATGGAAATGCACATGTATGTTCCTATGCTTTGTTGATTTTTTAATGTATGCCAATTTATCCTTAACTATATGAGTGCACATGATGTATGGATGATTTTTCATTGTAAATGTGGATAATGAATAATGCTCAATGCGTGTATGCAAAAGATAATCTCATTTTCTTTATTGTGTTTTGTCAAGAACAAATATTATTATTGAACCCCTTTTGCGTAAATGTTTTAACTACCCAAGATTATTGATGTACCCCCTCGTTACCTTGGAAAAGTAACCATAAACACATGCATTTGATCAAATAGGACAATGCAATTAATCTAACAAGATAATGCAATGAATCTAATATGCTTTGCAATGCAACCTAAGTGTCACCAACTTTTAGCAAATAAATGCCTTGAGGATAAATTTTCATCATTGAGCATTTGGGACCAAAAAGCAATTACAATCACCACTGCCCACTGACATGATGATATGAATACCACTTTTTATCGCATTTGGTAACCTCTTTTTTTTGAACTAGTACAACCCTCACTAGTTGGATGACCAAACTATGGGAGTCTGAATACCGGTGTCAACGGATTCAATGTTGCAAGTGGATTTTTGGTATTAAGATATAGAAAATCTAAATAGCCAAGGGATCCATTTGCGTAAACAAACAAAGGTCAATCCATCCGCTTATTAGATAGTCCTTGATGGTTCTTTGATGACCATGTCGTTAGACAACTTCTCATAAGGTGACGAATCTTCCTCCAAACAGTCACTCAAAGGCAATAAAATATCATATCTCTATCATTGCCAATACCATCAATTAGCTAAAGAGACTTGATATAAATCAATCGATATAAGCAAAGAGATTTTTAACCAACTTTCAAAAGAATCTGTCAAGTGTTTTGCATTGTTTCTTGATTTTCAAATAGTATTTCCAAGTACCTTGATCATTAATGATGTTTGATTTTTATTTAATCCCGAATAATAAAGTCTATTAAGGCTCAAGGATTTTGTTGTGGTAATCAATTTCTTGGTTTATGAACAATGATATCTATCAAAGGTTCACGAAAATATGCTTCTTTCTTCTAAAATTTGGATCTCGCTCTCTCTCTGTTTGACTCTGACTAAATGTTGTTCGTTTGAATCCTTTTTATGTACCAACTCTGTGATATGCTCTTCGTTGCCCCCAAGTGTTTGAATATACCCATTTTGACAACTTTGGGCAATGCAAATGATGAAGCTACAAAGCTTTATTAGGACTATGTACAAATGACAGATGCAATGAAGGTTTGGACAAATGGGATGATGAGATGCATTATGTACAAATGCAACCTAGGAAAAGACCAACTAAAGGGAACCAAAGGTGCTTGTTTACCAAGTTTTCACCCTTTGGATGGATCAAGCTCTTTTTTTTTATATTTATTTTGCAAGCTTTTTCTCTCTTTTTTTTTGCTACCAAGGTGCCTATTTACTAGGTTTTCACCAAGGCACTTTCTTCTTTTTCAATTTTTTTTAATTTTTCTTTTTTTTTTCTTTTTTTTCCTTTTTTATCATCAAGGCGCCTATTTACTAGGTTTTCACCAAGACAACATCATTTTGGATGTTTTTCCTTTCTTCATGCTCAATTTTCTCAATGTTTTTATCCTTTTGTGCTTTTCAAATGTTTTTGGTGTTTTCAAGATCTCTTTTGAACTATGTACAATAAAATAGGATGCTCTCTCATCTGATACTCTTTATACTCTTTCATCTACCTCATGTATAGAACCTTTCAAGATGAATACTATTAATAGGTTCTTGAAGTTCCTCTCCGTCACAATTTGATAATTTATAGGTTCCTGTGCCAAATGAAGATATTATGATAAATGGGCCTAGCCAATTAGCCTCCCATTTGCCTTTCTTTTCCCTCTCAACCTGATTCTTTGGATTTTCTCTCAACACCAAGTCTCCTACCTGAAAAAATCTCGGTTTGATATGTTTATTATAGTTCCTTGAGATTCTATTTTGGTATACTTTCAGGTGCTCATAAGCTTGTGTTTGATGTTCTTCAAGTAACTCCAATTGTTGAAGTCTAGCAGCCCTATAGTCTTCATCTGTGATCAATCCTTGTAATGACACTCGTAAAGACGGGATTTCAACCTCTAATGGTAGAACTGCTTCAGTCCCATAGACTAGTGAGAATGGCGTGGCTCCGGTGGGTGTTCTTATGCTGGTTCTATAGGCCCATAATGTTGGATTAATTTGCATATGCCAATCCCTTCCTGATTTGTTGACCGACCTTTTCAAGATCTTCAATATATTCTTATTTGTGGCTTCAGGTTGCCCATTTCCCTGAGGGTAATAAATTGATGATGAATGGTGAGTGATATGAAATGTAGCACATAGTTCATCAACATCTTTATTCTTGAATTATTTTCCATTATCTGTTATTATGGCATGAGGAATACCATATCGGCAAATGATATGATTCAAGATAAACATGGAAATTTGCTTTCCTATTGCCGTTATCAATGGAACCGCTTCAACCCACTTGGTGAAATATTTTGTTGCGGTTATGATATGTTTGTGCCCATTTGAAGAAGGTGGATTTATGACGCCAATTAAATCAAACCCCCATTGATAGAAAGGCCATGGTGTGACAAATGGATGTAATGCTTGTGCCGGTGCATGTATCATATTGCCATGGTATTGGCATTTGCTGCATATCTTCACAAAGTGGCAAGCATCCTTTTCCAATGTCTTCCAAAAATACCCTAAGCGAAGGATTTTCTTAGCTAGATTTAACCCGCTTGAGTGCGACCCGCAAATGCCTTCGTGAACCTCTCGTAAAGCTAACTTAGACTCTTCTTCCTCTAAACACCTAAGTAACGTCTCATCTAGACCCTTATGATACAATGTTTCAGAATGGATTAAGTAACGGGAGGCTTGGTGTATGAAATTGCATTTTTGAGCACGGGTTTGGTCTAAGGGTAGCACTTGGTCTTTAAGGTAAGTATATATAGGTCCATACAAAGGGGAGTCATGTCCATGTAAGAGGGCAACAATTTGGGTTTCGAGGAGGTCAAATGTCAGTTTTACCAACTCTTCCACGAAGAACTCATACTTCTCATTTTGATCTGGTTTTTGTAACAAAGAAGCCAAGGTAGCCATGGCATCAGCTGCTCTATTTTTCTCTGTAGGAATCTGTTCAAAGGTGATCAATGCAAAGTATTTCTTCCATCCATCAATCATAGTCTTATAAGGCATCAACTTTTCATCCTTAGTGTTATATTCATTGTTGACTTAATTAATGATGAGTTGAGAATCTCCATAAATTTGTAGCTCTTTTATATTCCATTCTAAGGCCATTTTGATGCCTATGGCTAGTGCTTCATATTCTGCTATATTATTTGTACATGGAAACATAAGCTTGTAGGATTTGGGAATGGTGTAACCTTGAGGAGTTAACAATAATATGCCAGCCCCGAAAGCTCCTTGAGTATAGGATCCATCAAAGTATAACTTCCATGTTTTTGCCTCTATGTTGATAACGACGGAATCTGGAAATTCCACTTGAATAGTTTGTGTAGAAGTCATGGGATTTTCAACTAAATGATCTGCTATCACTTGTCCTTTGATTGCCTTTCTATCGACATATTCGATGTCGAATTCACTCAATATCATCACCCATTTAGCTATTCTACCTGTTAAGGCTATTTTACTTAACAAATATTTGAGAGGGTCTATCTTGGCAATCAACTTGACCTTATGCATCAACATATAATGTCTCAACTTTTGAGATGCAAACACCACTGCTAGACAAGCTCTTTCCATAAATGTGTAATTAAGCTCATATTTTATCAATGTTCTACTCAAATAGTAGATAGCTCTTTCCTTTCCTTGTTCATCCTCTTGCGCCAAAAGTACCCCTAAGGATCTTTCCGTAGCAGATATGTAGAGAAGTAATGCTTTGCCCTTGATTGGTGACATGAGAATGGGCGGATTTATCAAATAAGTCTTCAGCAATGTGAAAGCTTGATCACATTCGGCATCCCATATAAATATAGTATCCTTATGTAGCAATCTGGTGAAAGAATGACATTTTTCAGCCAATTGGGAGATAAACCTTCATATGGATTGGATTTTGCCCTGCAAGGATCTCATTTGGCTGATATTCTTAGGTATTTCCATGTCCATTATAGCTTGTACTTTCTCAGGATCTACTTCAATCCCTTTGGCAGAAACTATGTAACCTAGTAACTTGCCGGATTTTACTTTGAAGGCACATTTCTTAAGGTTTAATCTGACCTTGAATAGCTCCAACCTAACAAATATCTTTTTCAAAATGTGGAGGTGTTCTTCTCTTTTGTGGGATTTTGCCAATATATCATCCACATAGTCTTCTAAAAATGTGTGCATCATGTCATGGAAGATAGTTGTCATGGCCCTTTGATATGTGGCTCCAACATTTTTAAGACCGAAGGGCATGACATTCCAATAAAAAGTACCCCAAGGGCAAGTAAATGCTATCTTTTCTTGGTCTTCGGGTGCAATTTTGATCTGATTATACCCGCTAAAGCCATCCATTAATGAGTACATTGAGTGTCCTGTTGTCAAATCCACTATGGCATCTATGCTCGGAAGTGGGAAATCATCTTTGGGGCAAGAAAGATTTAGATCTCTAAAATCCGTACACAAATGAATGGATTTATCATGCTTTGTGACTAGTACAATGTTGGAGATCCATTCGGCATATGCTATTGCTCTTATGAACCCTACTTTCAACAATTTTTCCAATTCTGCCTTGACCAAAAGAGCTATGTGGGGGTGCATTTTTCTCAACTTTTGCTTAACTGGTTTAACCCTTGGTCAAACATTCAGATGATGCATTATAAAGTCAGGATCTAATCCAAGCATGTCAGCATATGACCATGCAAAGTTTACTTGTTGTTCTTGGAAGAATTTTATGAAGTCTTCTCTTTCTAGAGGTGTGAGTGATGCTGCCAAGTGTATGAACTTTGGATCTAGTTCTATCCCAATATTGACCTTTTCCGTTGGCTCTATGAGTATAGGTGACCTTTCCTCTTCATGTTCAGGCAAAATGTCCAATCTCTCTTCTTTTGGTGCCACAATTGGGTTTTCACCAAAAGAAACATCTTTTAATTTTATTTTTTTTGGTTCTAATGGTGCCACAGTTGGGTTTTCACCAATAGAACTTTTCATTTTTTTACTATTTTTTTTTATTTTTTTCTTTTGACTAAGAGATTGAACCCCTGCTACTATCATTATGTCCGTATTGAATTCGTTGGTGGAAGAGGGTTCAACGGCATTAAGGTAGTGATTCATTGCTTGGTCATTGGAAAAGTAAAGTAGGTCATTTGGTTCGGTTTGGTCCCAATCAATGAGGTGCGGATTTATCAAAAGTAAGGGTTCATTGGGTAAAATGTCATCAATAGGCATTATGGACATGACTTCATTTGAGGGTTCGTACATTATATCATTTAGATCTATGACGTGCGCTTCCTCAAGATGATCCATGGAAGAAGGGTCAAAGTCCCCTTCACTCGAGTCCTCGTCAACCTCTACGGGAAACAACATGGGAAAAGCCACAAGTGGGTTAAAACTAACATTTGAATCTCCCTCCTCTGAAGGTATCCAAAATGTTTCTATCCGTGCTCCATTGGTAGGTACTTGCTTGATATTAGGCCTTTGAATAGGAGGTTCTTCACTAATTTGAGCTTCTTGCCTTGGAATTTTTGCATAAGTATGTATAGCAATCACTTCCTTGTCATGACATGATTCATCCGATAAAGTATCCCATTCATAATCCTGAGAATCATCACTATCTCCTTCGGATTCCAAGGCATTTATGTGAGGATAAAAATCTTGCATTGGGCTTGAACTTTCTCCTTTGCATTGAAAACCTACTCCAAATTTTTCATGACTTGCCCTCCAAATAGGTTCTATAGGTTCCAATAATCCCCTATTTCTTTGGCCTAAGGGTCCTCTTCCCTTGTATCCCATCTTTTGCATTATATCAAAGCCTTTTCCATATTGCTCAGTTTGTATCTTTACATGCTGAATTCTTTCCATGGGAGTGTTGGAAGTATCTTCCTCATCATAGTAAAGCCATTGAAGGATGTCATCTTCTTCCTTATCCCATGCTACTTTGTTATCTTCCCTTACAAAATAGGAATTATACTTATGTTCTTTTGATGGTTTACCATGTGATTTTGGAGATGTGGGCATGTCAAATAGAGAAATAGAATATTCCCCTATCCCTTTTGAACTAATCTTGCATTGTTTTTCAAAGTTGTTCATCATTTCACTCATGTGTTGGTAATGATCTTTCTTGGATTTTTCCTTTTCTTCTTTGGTAGGTTTATAGATTACTGTTTCCAATTTAGGTGCTATGTATGAACTTTCCATTGCATTTGGGCCCTCATAGCTCACTTTTTCCTTTCCCTTAGTTGATGTCACTGAGCTAGCTTGAGGAGGGTGTGGAGTAAAAATTATTGTTAGTTCCTTCATTTTAACATCTTCAATTGTGGTTTCTTGAATAATGCCTTCCCGGTTATGTGGAATGTATAACTCATGAGGAGGTTTGAGTGCATTGCAATATTGGAATGGGTTAGAGTCTCCTCCAACTGTGATTTCTTCACCCATGTACGAAAATTTTATGCACTGGTGGTACGTGGATGGGACTACTTGCATCTCATGAATCCATGGTCTACCCAACAAAATATTATAAGTTAATTTCATGTCCAACACTTGGCAATTGGTGTCCTTCTTGACAGTTCCCACTTGGATGGGCAATACAATCATGCCCTTAGAAGCTCTTTCGGCTTCATCATAAGCTTTAATGGTGGTTTTCTTTGTAGGGTCAATGCAAGACTCAGATAGACCTAAGGATTTGACAAGACTTAATGTGCAAATGTTGAGACCAGCCCCTCCATCAATGAGAGCTCTTTTGACTCTATGCCTTTTGATTAAGACCTCTATATGCAATGGTAGATTTTGAGGATGGGTTATAGACATGTCATCTTGATCAGAAAATGAAAGACAATGAGGTGATACAAGATGACCTACCATATGTTGAAACCTTTCTGTCTCTAAGTTAGTAGGAACATGTGTGTCTCTCCTAGAGCTTTTTCCAAAATCTCCTTATGGTTTGGTGACAACTTCAATAATTCTAAGATAGAGATTTGTGCTGGAGTATGTTGCAATTGATCAACCAAACTATAAGGCTTTGCTGCTGTAGACAACTGTTTGACTACAATATTGGATGGTGGGATGTTAGTGCTTTGAGGAGCTATCCCTTGTAAGGTCATTCTAGAATTTTTCCCTCTTGTAATGACATTTGATGCTTCCTTTTGAGGTTGTTCATTAAGTATTATAGCATTAACAATATGATCATAAGGTGGCGCAAAGTTGAGATTATTGGCGCTTTCCTTATTATTTGATGACTCTCCCTTATCATGTTTGTAAAAGGGTTGTTTGAATGCCATATGATCTTCATTATTGGGAGGTCCGTCAACGGTGATCGTGCTGTTATCAATTAAATCTTGCACTACATTTTTTAATTGAAGGCATTCATTTGTTGTGTGTCCTCGAATTCTATGATACTCACAATGGGTATTGGCACTCCACCAACCAGGCTTATCATTTGGCTCGTAAGGCTGAATTTTGGGTAGAGTAATGACATTATTAGCCAGGAGAACCTTTAATGCCTTTTCAAGGGGTTCACCCAAGGGTGTGAAGTTCCTTGTGGGGGTTGGCCTCAAGCATTTATCAAATTTAGTATTCCTTGAATTATCTCCTTGATTTCCATTGTTGGTGTGATTGTTGTTGGATGGTGCATTAGAGCTCTGATTGGTATTGTTCACTTGATTAGGTGTCCTTGTAAGAGCAAAGGGGACCACCTTCAAGTTACTAGATTCAACTACTCCATCATTCACAATTCCTTTATTGTTATTCTTATAACGACTGTTACTATTAAACCAATGATTCTTCTGATTATTGCCATTGTTACCATTGTTGCCACTATTGGGGTTGTTCTTATTATCTTTGTATAGTTTGAGTTCTCCACTTTTGACCAACACTTCCTCCGTGGTTACTCCATTTTCAATTAGATCTTGGAAGGTCTTTAGACATTGCATTCATAAGTGGTAGTTTAACTCATTACTCAAACTGTTTATGAAGATATCCATCTTCTCTTTTTCAGGCACACTTCTAGGATATCTTGCAAAAACTATCCTCCACCATTGTAGAAAGTGAGGAAGGCCTCTCCATCTTTTTGTTTTGTGTTGCATAACATTATCATCGTGACATCATGTTTAATGTTATATGAGTAATGAGCCACAAATTTTGATGCTAACTCTTCAAAGGTTTTAATGTCGAAGGGTAACTTAGAAAACCACTCCATAGCCATGCCTCCTAAGCTTCATGGAAATAATCTCATTAAATATGTGGTATCATGCATGAACTCTAAGCTCAACGCACAAAACTCCTGTAAGTGATCTTGAGGATCCGTTGTTCCTTCGTACTTGTCATATTTAGGGAACACCACATTGATTGGGAATGGCACCATAACCAAGCTTTTATCAAATGGGAATGGGCACAATGCCTCTATAGAAAAAGGCTTGGGAGACCCGCTTTACTTGATGTTGTCTAGTTGCATTTGAAATGCCTTGAATTGTTTGTCCATAATGTCTAAGGTACTTTCCTCAACTTCTGGTGTTTTAAGTTGGTTGACATCAAAGTCACAGGGAAGCTTGAGACCTTTTTGTGCTAAGTCTATGAAATGTTTTTCTCTATCTAGGTCCATTGCCTTTTCCATGAGCCTCTTGAAATAAGGACATTGGACAGCCTCACTAACTCTTTCATCAATGGCATCTTCTGCCATTAGTTCGGTGTTATTTTGAGTATGAGTTTGGTTAACTTTGTGAGCACTTGGATCTACTCCTTCATTGTTAGTATTTCCTTGGTTATTAATATTGCTCTGGTTATTCATGTTTTTGCCTCCACCATTGGCATTACCTTGGTTGGTGAAATCAATGCCACTATTATCCTTACCACCCAAACTACCTTGATACATCATGTTGTCTTCTTTTTCTTGTTCGGGTGACTTTTGTGGTACTCTAGGAGTAGTTTCATCTTCGGGATAAGGGAGCTCTTGTCTCAAATAAGTCCCATCAGCTTGCAAGGTTTGCTTGATGTAATATGATCTAGTGAATGCAGGCATGAACCTTGGATGCACGCTAAGACCACTTGGATCTAATCCTTTGCAAAATTTGACAGATATGCGAAACAAGATTTTTGACTAGACTGTAAGTTGGATCAGCGAAAACTTGAAAAAGGGTATTCAAATTGATATTCAAAATATTTTTAATCTTCCTGGAAGTACTCTTTGTTTGACCTTTTATGTTTCTAGGCGACACTGAATCAAGCATAGGCGTTACTAAAAATCCTGTAGGCATGCACTAGTTTGTTGTTAGGCGGTCCTTTGTGGGTTCTTAGGTGACACTTTACTATTACTAGGCGGGTTTCTAGTTTAACCAGGCGTGTCTCAAATGTCTCTGAGCATGACTTTAGTGTGTACACACATGTTTGAATAAGTCACAGGCATGACTAAATCTCTATTAGGTGAGTTTATTTTGTGTACAGGTGACACTTCTCTGACCAGGGTATAATTTTTTTAGATTTTTTAAAACTTTTGATCAGATATTTTTGAAAATTTCTTGTTTTGAAAATTAAAAACAAACGCAACACACACATAAATGTCTCTAAACAACTAATGTGTATATTCTCGAATGTTTTCACAAGTATAGCACAAGAATGAATTCCAAACAGCCTACCTAGAGTCAAATTGGTTTGTAAACATGGCTCTACAAGGTGGCCTTTCTAATTTAGCTGGGATTTAATAAATGTTCCGTTCAAATGAATTAAAATCTCTCATCCCCCAAGTATGTTAAGGGGCTTCCCACATGCACTGAGGCATGATTTTGTGCAATCCATAAAGACTACTAGAGGAAGTTTGAGAAGATTAAAATCCCTTTGTCATGCACCCCATTAAGGATGCATGCGTTTCATTTTATAGTGGGTCGGATTCTCGTAGCAAAAGCAAGTGTATCCCACTTTGGGCTGTCCCTCTCACTAGCCTCGCTAAGGCAAATTCAGGAGGTGAGCCCACTAAATCTCTAACATGTTCATTTTGCACGTAAGGCAGATTTTAAATTTTAAGTAAAGTTTTTGGGAGTTTGTTTCACCAAGAAGGTGAAGAGCATATCCCTAACTTTCCTTTTGATTCTCAAACACTTCAAACACTTAGTTCTTTTTCAACCTCTTGACAAGGAGGTTCTTAGAATTGAAATGTGTGGTTCAATTTCTTCCTTATTAAAGCTAGGTTTAAATGACAATGCCACAAGTTAAGGGAATGCAAGCTTGTTTGAGTAGAATACCTTTCCTTGTAGCTAGCAAAAGGCTAGGGGCATTTTTGAGTTGCTGATTTTCATTTTTCACTTACTCACCTTGGCAATTTGCTCCAACTCCCTCCTCCAACAAGTTAGTCCAACACAACCAATTCACAATGAGGGGAAACCAAACTTGCATGTAATCAATCAAAAGATTTTAATGAAAGAAGCTTTAATTTCAAGGTTCATAAATCCAATTTAGAGACACAAATTTTTGCTTATAAGCTTCAATCACAGCTAAATATTTCTCATATACCTGGACATCCTCATCTAGTGTGGATTCAAGGATAGCCTTTGTATGCACTTGATTCTCCTTCTTTATTTTCTTTGCCAATGCTTTTCCCTCCTTGTTGAACCTGCTTTCTAGCTTTTTCACTCTCGGATGTCTGTTCATTTACTGGTTAACAACAAACACAGAGAGTCAGATTTTCAAATTTTATCAAATTGAATGTGAAAATAGAAAATTAAACGCAGGTGACATTCTCCAGCTAATAGGCGTGAATAAATCACTTAGAGGCGTGACTTTACTGATTACACGCAACACACTTTAGTGCACAAGCGACATTAATAATAGCACAGGTGGTAAATCTACTCTGCAAAGCATAAATAGAATCCTAAATCCATGGTAAATAGTCAATGCAAAGTGACATTAAAAGCATTTCAAGTGATAAAAATATCATCACAAGTGTAATATTAATGATCAAAGGCATGATAATCTCAATTACTACGTGAGAGAAAATTTCTTTTTAAGTGTGATATTAAGTGGAATGCGCAATGCAAAGAGGAAATTAAAGTGACAGAAAATAAGTGATACGCGATACTTCCCTGTGTTTAGGCGTGATTTGAAGTCGTAAAGGCTGAATGCTTTGCCATTCCAGGCATGAGTTTCTAGCTAGCAGGTGTAAGATCAGGCTTCCGAAGCGACACTATAAGGATTCTAAGCGTGAATATATCTCCCGTAGGCGTGACTTTAAGAAATTCCTGTAGAAAACACATGGAAACCAAACAAAACGTATGCAAAGATGATTTAAATCACAAATTTATTAGTATTTGAGGCTCAAGGCCCCACGGTGGGTGCCATTTGTGTGATGATATTATTCACCTTCATGAAATTACAAGATTAACTAAGAACAACAAGAATTAGAGTGAGAACTAATCTAATCAATGCACAATTAATCTATCAACATCTCATGGATCTCTAAAATAAAGTGGTAAATGAGGCTCTTAGCTATGATCCTCACTAGTGACACTCTAAAGATGAGAATTAAGCTATATGATATGCAATTAAGATCTATTCAATCAAATTCTAGCTCTATTTGATGAACAATCTACTATGATCAAAGCAATTAAGCTATTAAAATTGACAAGTGAGTGGTGTGGATGCAAATTGCAAGAGCTTTGCTGCAATTCAAAGATATGGAATGGATCCTTAATGCCTCAAAATGCTTTCTATTTATAGGATTTTCCCAAGGGTAGGGGGTACAGTGAGTTGATCATGGTTATGCTTGGGTAAGGTCAATTGGCTTTGCTTTGTCCATAAATGGGGGGACAAGGAGGGGACAATCATTTAAATGGTTTCAAAAGGCTGGACCATTTCAACAAAAGTGAGTGATTTGTGTCCATTTTGTCTCCAATTTGCTTTGTTGAGGGAAATTATGATTTATTAATTAATTAAAATAATTAAATTTAGCCATGAAGGGTAAGAGGTTCATTTTGATTTTTGCTTTCAACAACTATGTCATTAATTGAATTTATTCAATTTCGTAGTGTTTTTCCCCTTTTCAAGCTTTATTTAATCATTTAATTGAATTTTCCTTTGATTTGAATTTCCTTTTTCCCATTTATTGATTTTTCATGCTATTTTGATGATTTGATGCACCTTTTGATTGATTTAAGCCTTTTACCAATTTTTCATGTCTACAAAGGTATCACTTGTTCAATCATCTGCGTTGTCTGCTTGAATACTGGTGTCAAAGTTCTCAAAATTTTCCATATCACTTCATTCTCTGTCTTATCACCTCCACAAGACTATTCTTGTCACAATCTCAGACATCCTACCAATATAACTTCTAATAGATTCATCTTCCATCATTCTGATATCTTCAAATGCACAAATCCAATTATGTAATCTAGCCTTCTTTGCATGTTCATCACCTTCAAAAGTAGAATGTAAAGCTTTCCAAATTGCATGAGATGTTTTCAAACATCTTACCTAACTATATTCATTCTCCAGTAGTGCTGATAAAAGTGCTTCTCTTGCAAGTATGTTACACATGAATAGATCTAGTTCATCTTTAGTTACTGCCTCTAGATTGTCTTCCTCAATGATAGTCTTCTCATTCTTTGTAATCAACCAATAACTTGGTCCTAAACACAATAGATGTGTCTTCATCTTTTCTTTCCAGCTGTCAAAATACACTCCATCAAACTTAGGGTTTCTTTTCTGAAATTCACCATGGATCTCCTTAAGTTGTTAAACTTTTCTTTCAAGGACCTGCTGCTCTGATACCAATTGTTAGAAAGTAAAGATCCCCTAGATAACTGAGAGGGGGGGGGGGGGGTGAATTAGTTATCAGATAATTTATCCATTCAATAGCTTTAAACAATATAATCAATGTATTGATCAACCATAGAAAGATAATCATACACAATTGCACAATAACACAAGATATGTTAACTAGGGAACCTCTTGAAAAGTGTAAACCCCGGTGGGAATGATGCCCACAAAATGATGCACTAATATGAAAGTTCCTTGTTAGAGGATGGAACCTGTTAGGAGTCTTATGAAATACATTTAGTACATATAAATCCCTGTTAGGAGATTTTGAATCCCTGTTAAAAGATTCTAACCCGGTTAAGAGTTTATGGAAGACAGAAGGACCCACTGCCCAAACAACTTCAAGGCAAGATCTCTGAACCCACTGTCCAAAAGATCTTAGAATTATTCAATAGAATAATATGAAATATATTACCTCCTTCACACTGTGCCAAAACTTCACTCTCTGCTACACAAGATCACAATTCTAGATCTCTATACTCACAAGTCTTCCTTCATCACTGAATTAGCTCTTTTCTTCACTTCATGCATATATTTGAATCTCACTCTTCATAGTACACATTACAATAAGGAAAAAATTCCTTCTTATATAACAAACTCAAATAATTACAAATGAGTCGGTCCTCAATTACAAAATAATAAATTCTACACGCTACACACAGAATTCACATAAAACTGTCGGCTTCCAGTTACTGTAACTTTCTCCAAACATATCCTTGAAGTTTGCGCTATGAACCACATCATCAATAATGAGTCTCCAACATCCCTTTAACTGCACAAAATCAGATTCCATCCTAGCTAAGAGATATCCTCCAGTTTCTGAACATCGCTACACAGAAACACTGTCTAAACACTGCTTTCACCAAAATGCTCATAACTCTCACAAATGAATGAATTTCTTTTTGCGCTATTAACCATAGGTTAATAACACACCAAAGAACATACCATCAATTGCACAAAATCCAATCTACAATACAACATGTGTGCAAAACAAAACTGTACCTACTTTCCTGCTAATATCCAGAATATCACTGTGTTGACATCAATGACAATCCAAGTCATGAATGCAACAACAACTGCTACAAAATGATAGCCAAAACACTTTGCATTCATTCCCAACAAGGAATTAGTGCCAAGACTTGATGACAAAAATGTCATAGGTGGGAAATGGGTTTTTCGCAATAAACTTGATGAAAATGGAAAGGTTTTTAGGAATAAAGCCACATTTGTGTGTAAAGGATATTCTCAGCAAGAAGGGATTGATTTTGGAGAAACATTTTCTCCTGTAGCTAGAATGGAATCCACTAGAATTTTTCTAGCTTATGCTAGTTACAAGAAATTTACTATTTATCAGATGGATTTCAAAACAACCTTTCTAAATGGATATCTTGACAAAGAAGTGTATATGGAATAGTCAGAAGGTTTTGTATCCTTAGAAACACTTGATTATGTGTACCATTTAAAGAAGGCATTATATGGACTAAAACAAGCTCCTAGAGCTTGGTATTCTAGGCTAGTTAAACATCTTCTTAGCAATGGTTTTGTTCGAGGTAGTGTATATAGTGTACTCTCTACACTGAAGTTGTCAATGGTGAAATCTTAGCAGTTGAAATCTATGTTGATGACATTATTTTTGGGTCCACTAATGATGATCTGTCAAAATAGTTTTCAGATATAATGGAATCTGAATTTGAAATGTCACTTCTAGGTGAACTCAAATTTTTCCTTGGTCTACAAATATCTCAACTCCCACATGGCTTATTCATGTCACAAACTAAATATGTAAAAGAAATGTTGAAAAGGTTTGATATGGCTGATTGTAAGCCTGTTGGTACAGCTATGGAAACCGTTGTAAGTTGGTAAATAATGATGATTGTCCTGATGTTAGTCAAACTAAATATAGATCTATGATAGGTAGCTTGCTTTATTTAACAGCTTCTAGGCCTGAGCTGATGCAAGCTATTTTTATGGTGTCTTGATACCAATATGCTCCCAAACAATCTCATCTTATTGCTGTCAAATAAATATTTAAGTATGTTCAAGGTACTCTTGATTTTGGTCTTTGGTATTTTCATAATTCTGATTTCACTCTACTTGGTTATGCAATTGTCGATTGGGGAGGTTGTACTGATGATAAGAAAAGCACTAGTGGTGGTGCCTTTTTCCTCGATGACAAATTAGTTGCTTGGCATAGTAAAAAATAGGACTGCATTACTTTATCTACATGTGAGTCTGAATATGTTGTTGCTACTTCTTGTTGCACATGATTAATGTGGATGTCCTATCAACTCTTTGATTTGGGTATTTAGGTTTCCAAACCTATTTCCATTTTGTGCGATAATACTAGTGCCATTCAGTCGAGTAAGAATCCTATTCAACATTCTCACACTAAGCATGTTGCTATCAAACTACTTTTTCTCAGAGATAAAGTTCTTGAAAATGAGTTTAAATTGACTTATGTTCATACTTAGGCCCAAGTGGTTGATATTTTTACGAAGGCTTTATCTAAGGATGCTTTTGAGAGGTTTCATTCTTAGTTGGGAGTCCTCTGTCTATCTCTCTTGTCCTGATTATGTTATTCAGGGGGAGCCTATTGTGTAGGTCTCTGCTACTACACATAGATAGCTTATGTTATCAGTGTTTTGTCCTTGATGCCAAAAAAAAGGGGGAGAATATTTGAATATTGACAATTGGGTTTTGACAACATTCAGGTTCAGGTTGGTTTTTGACTGTATACTTAACATATATTGCTATTCGGTACTCATACTTGGCATTATTTTTGGAATGGTATTTTGGTGCATACTCTAGTCATACATTGGAATACTTTGATGGTTATGAAATTCTCATGTTCTTTGGCATACTTTGACAAATGACTGGTATACTTTAATGGTTGCATATTTGTGTGCTATAGATTTTAATGATATTTTGACATGAATTTTGATACTCTGTATAGTGGCAACATGATAGAATACTATATTGACTTGTTCATGAAACCTCAATTAATAGTGCTCGATTACAATGGTTCTTTGACAAGTATTATAACAATTGTTCTTGATAAGTTCTTGAAATTTTAGTTCACCGATTCTTGAATTTACAATTATAGTGGTTTGTGATTCTTGGTTACTTATGTCATGGCTCATTTATGGTTACATATGGCATGGTTCATTTGATGGTGAATTTTTTTTTCCATTGAGGACAAAGGGGGAGTTTGTTGACCCCGCTAGCTATTGTCCTTGATGACAAGGCTCTTGCGTGTATTTTGAATGTGGATCCCTATTTTCTTCTAAAGGCGTTTCATGCATTATTATATTGGAACATACTCATTGTGGATGGTTGACTCATGTTTGGTTTGAACTTAACTCTTCATTCACCTGTGGTCTCTCTTTGGACTTTTGATGGATGTGAAATGTTTAATCATTTTGATTTAGGACTTCTCTTTGACATCGAAAAGCATTGCATCATTTCTCTTTTTGCTTATTCACAAACCCTATAGGGTGCCACCATGACCTTACTGTTGTTCTATTCCACCCAGTCTTATTGATATTTGGATTTTGGGTTTTTGGTTATATGAATCTACATTTTCATAGCTTCCCAATGATGGTTTCTTTGCACAGAATGATGAGCATTGCAGATAGTTTCTATGGTTCCAAAGCTTCAATGATGGTTTCTTCTCGGATATTTTTGAAAATCCTTTTCTGGGTGATATCATTCTTCCCTTTGATTCTAATTTTGTTTTTAAAGAGAAGGCACTAAAGAAATGTTTTAATGTTTCATATGTGCTTGAAATGGCAAGTTACTTCACAACTGAACGATTTGTTCATAGATTAAAATTGGTTCAAATGCAGTTGTTTCAGTTTATGCATTGGGTTAATTTGTTCTTTCACAATTTACTATATAACCCAGGATGATGGAAAAACATTGTCAAATTTGTTTTTTAGTTAAAAATTCAGTTTCAAAACTACCCTGTATAGGCCTTGGACAGGAAAGTTGTTGCAGTTTTTCTTAAAGTCTTTTTTATCAAAACCATGGCAGTTTAGTGAAACGGTTAACCCACCTAGGGTTTCTCTGCTCTTGATGGGTTATGGTTATCATATGGTTGGAAATCTGTTATAATCCTAAACAAGTTCAGTTGTAACAAAATACTGGTTTTCTTGAATGAAAATTTTGAAATACATCCCTATATAAGGAAGTATATAGGTGTGAGTGAAATGTGAAGTGAACATTTAAGATTGTAAGAGATACACATTCCTATATATGGAAGTATTTGGAAAAAGATTGAGAGTAGTAATTTTATGATTACTTATGTATATAAATGTATGAGTTCACAACATACAAGTACATAAATGTAATTCTGGTAAATCAAAAGTATTGTAAGAAAAGAAGGGTTGTAGACCTTGTAGTTGAAGTTGTAGAAATATTGTAAGGAGTTGATGCTCAATAAAAGGTATCTCACTTGGAGTGGTTTTTTCATCCTATGATGAAACCGATTTGGTTTTTGAGGGTTTTCCCACTTGACACAAAAATCTCTTTTGATGTCTCCTTCGGTGACTTTTGATTTTTCTTTGAGTTCTTGTGTCCTCTTTCTTGTCTATGCATACAGTTATTTCTGCCATTTACAGTTTCATTATTATATCTTGTTTAAAGTGATAAAAGTTTTAAGTACATCTCTATTCTGATTCACCCCCCTCTTAGAATAGTATCCACTTCCAACAGATGGAATATCAAACATATTTGATTTTTAAGAAATCAATCATATAGCCATATTGAATTTTGTGTATATCATAGCAAGTTGGAAACAAAACATTATAAAAATACATCATATGGATAATTGATGTTAAACCACCAATAAATACAATTTGTATCTCTTTATTTATTTTCAAAATAAATCTAATGTAAGCTAATGTGAACTTTATCCATTTTCCTTGGAGAAAACAAGTTTTGTCCTTGACTGTGCTTCCACATCTTCCAATATTGTCTATACTCCACAGCTTATGTGTCTTGACTGTGCTCCCACAGTTGGATACAATCATCAAAATCTTCCACGTGCTTTCACTATGTTCCTTTTTCTTTGCATGCATATTGAATATGAGGATGTGGAGAAGATGAAAGGGGATAATGTAGGTGCGTTTCAGCAGTGAGTGTATTATGTCTAATAGTTTGCTTGCCATGTCAAGTGAATATTGCATTTTTAACTCCAAGGATGATTGCTCCCAAAATTGTCCATGTAAAAGCTGAAGGGAAACCCATATTGGCATTCTTTGAGGTAGCTCTCATGTGGATTTGAAAGTTGGGATCCAATGTTTCACAAGCAGATCAGATATGTTCATGACCTATGGTCCTCCTTGTTGGAAAACTGCAGCCTTTTTATCTTTTAATGAGAAAACTTCCATGAAGTAACCACATGGTATCATCGTAATGCCAATAAATCTTAGGTTTTCTGTAGAGTCAATAATAAAGATGTTGAAAAGAAATCATTGAAGAAAGGAAGGATTCATAATGTGCATCTAATGAAACATACTGTTAGAATAATTGAGAGGGGGGTGAATCAGTTAATCACTATCCCAATACAAAATGTATAATCCAAAAACAAATACTTCAATTTATGTTGCTCGGTAACTTAAAATACTTTTACTGTCTGTGCATTTACCAATTATCAATCTAAAACATATATTAGTTACCGATCAAATCAAATATGCAACATGTAAATATGACATCAAAACAAACATCACAATCAACACATAACACAAGAGATTTAACGTGGAAACCCTGTTAAGGGAAAAACCACCTGGGACTGGCAACCCAAAATATTCACTCTTCTAAAGTGAGGTTGGTGAGGACCCAACTCTGTTAAAGGTTATAAGCACACTATTAGGTGTGACCTTGTTAGAGGATTTAAGACCAACTGTTATCATCCAACCAGCAGTCACTCTGGGGTTGACAGGATAACAATGTTCATTCTATGAATGATACATAATAAGACTTTCTTAGTCCACTCGGTTAAGAGATTTGGCTATGTATAATGGTTAAATATGTAATAGTAGGTGATCTGTCTTAATACAAATTCAATTGCAAATATACAGATCAATGTTCAGCTCATACAAATCTTTCTAATCAATGTAACATTTCTAATTCAACAATATATCAACTTACTGTCCGTCGGTAATCACTCTCTATCTCTTGGTAATGCTCTGTAGTAGGGTTCTCCTTAACCAGTATGATCAAAATGCATGAAAACGTGTTCGCATGATGATTCTGCAGTTTCCTTTTCTTCCGGCATCACACTCATTGTGAAATCTCCAGTCTCTTATATAGACATGTAATTCATTTTCTTCTGCTCCATTAGATTTTGCCGCTTAATCATCTTCATTGATTTTGCCTCTTAAACATACCTCAGCACTTGTGTCAATAACACGTTTGATTCTCATCCATTAGATCTATCCTGAATTTTGTTAGTTGTCGATCAGTGTAACAAACATTATCTGTTACCTCGAAATCATACACTTTCTAGCTCATCAATCTTATCAGCTAAGCTAATCATTTAGTTCATTCTGTTCTTCTCGGTTAACAAAGAAATGCGTCGATGAACACAAGCTCAGTTTACACTGTGCTCGGTATACACTACACTCCGTCGGTATATACTGAAATGCTTCATCAACTGACAACACTGCTTTGTGTCTTTCAGCTCTTTTCCTCATCATAGATGAATGAAACATAATCAAGTCAATATCATAAGGTCATAGACTCATCAACAAGTTACTCAATGTATTCTTTAGCCTCATCTATCATATCCATCTTCCTCATGTAGATATTTCTGTTCTTCATCTCTTTCACTCCTTTTCACAGATGTTTCAATATAGTAACTTACAAGATAAGTGTTGTCAAACTAGTTGACATCAATGAAAACATAATACTGATTTAATCATATTACATATCTAATCAATCAGCTCGGTGATCTTAAATCACAAATTCTTCAGTCAGGTTCTAAATCAATTGTAGTTCATCAATCTTCCCTTTGGCATTGATGGCAACTCAAGAAATATGAAATATACCATACACATACCAAACATGTATTCTACAACTCTGTGAACAAATGTTGTACAAGCTCTCCCTAGCTTAATATGTTTAATCACTACATTACTCAACAGCATTACAAATGCAGCTTTGACATTCTACAAATGTGATCTTTTCAGCTTTCAGATTCCTTCTTCTATTCTCAGTAACTAATCTTCGGTGCTCTCCCTTTCTTCTATTTGTCTCTCCCTCAGATAAATCTCATCGGTGCATATTGTTTCATATTGTTTATCTCTCCCTTTGGCAACAATGCCAAAGAAACAAATAAACAAACAGCTCTTTAGTAGCCAAGTAACTCTTTGTTGTCCAATGCATTCTCTGTATCTCTGTATACTGATATGCCAATCTATTCCAGTACTTTTCACAACCTTAGACATGATCCAAAGTGTGAATTATGCTACATCAACATGTATGATCTTTTGATAAGATTAGGCTGATGCAACATCTGGATCACCTTAGTGACCGATAGACAGGGGACAAACCCCTAGACTAGTCCTCAAGTACTCAAATGTATCCTTTGGTAGAGCTTTTGTAAATATATCTACAAGTTGTTATTTTGATGTAACAAACTCTAGCTTAACTTGCTTCTGTTGGAAACTGCAATTGAAGCAATTATTGTATTGTCATTGATGTCAAACCTTAACTGGTAAGACTATTGCTATTTTAAAAAGTACTATATCTATTTGAGTGTTGCTAAGGGGATAGGCAAGGTTGGTAACAACAACACCTAAGGAAAGGTTGAGTTATCTTGATACTTCAATGAGTACTTGATTATGTGGCACAATGATAAGACAATGTATTGTTTATCTAAGTAAGAATGAAGACTAAACTGGTAGGCTTAATCGAGCATAAGTGAAGAAATTTAGTTTAAGCCGAGTGTTGTTTGTGTCGACCGAGGTAGTATATGCTGAGTAAAATTAGTGTTGACTGAACACCAGTTAATTATTGAGGAAGACAGTGTTAGCCGAGGAAATAGTTTATGTGGTGACCGAGCTTTCCAGAGAAGACCGAGAAGTTGAACACAGTATTGACCGAGCATCAGTATTTTGCATTTGAGGAAGAATTCAGATTTTCAGCTGACATCGTTGAATTCTTGGATTATGTAAAATGTGTTGACTTTATTTATTGTTTGTATGAAAGCATTTAATGCACTGTAAAATGTTTAATTATAAATCTTTAAAAGATTCAAGATATTTCTAGAAGGATAGCTGAAGAACATAATGTAGGACAGATTCAATGAATCTGACCTAATCCTAAGATCTATGAAGGAGATTAAGCGGCAAAAGATGTATTGACCTAATAGAGGTAGTATTAAGGAAACCTAAGCGAGAGGTTGAAAAGTAAGGAGTGGATGTTGGAAGTATTGTTGATGTTATTGAATGTCTAAGCAGAGAAGGCTGAAGGAGAAGTGTTGTGATTTCTTGAAGAGGGTTCCGAGAAGATCAATGATGGAGATGGAAAAGGTTCACAGTTAGTAAGTCAGCATATGTGTATGAAATTAGATCTGATATTTGCAAAGTGAGTTGTATATTTTTCAGATCAATATCACTACTACTTTCTAACCATTGTAACAGTCAAAATCCTTTTAATAGAGGTTGACCTAACAGTCATAGGTATAAATCCTTTGAACAAGGTTGCATTATAATGGAGTGTATGTAAGTCCTATAACAAGGTACACTTTTAACAGAGTGGTTTAAATCCTTTAACCAGGTTACACCTGACAGTGTGTTTGTAACCTTTGACAGGGTTGGCTTTCACTTCAGAAAAGTGAACATAATAGTAACGTGTTACAAAGTGGTTTTCCCTAATTGGGTTTCCACTACAAATCTTGGTGTTGATACTTCTGTGAATTATTTGGTTTGAACATTTTTGTGTTTTACAAGTTAGATGCTATTGGATAAGTGGACTACACTGTTATATGTTTCTGTTATGCAATTAGTAATGATCGAGTAGGTGTGGGTTATTAGATCTGATTTGTTGAAGAGTTTAAAGTTTATTTTATACATCTGGACTTGAGAACAACTGATTCACCCCTCCCTCTATTGTTCTAAATCATATTAACAATTGGTATCAAAGCTGTTGGTGCTTATAGAGAACAAGTTTGAAGATACTTGAAGAAAATGATCAAGATGTATAAGAAGGAGGTACCAAAGCTAAATAAGGAAAACTTTCCTACATGGAAAAGCTTGATGAAGCTGCATCTGGCCAGTATTGGTGATTCTGCAAAGTATTACATTGAGCATGACTATGTCACATCTATTGTACCTCTAACTGTCGAGGAAATGAAAGCTAAACAAGAGCACAACCAAGCAATGTTGGAGATTGTGTTTGCCCTAAGTTATCTAGAATTTGAAGACATCAAAGATTGCAGTACTACAAAGAAAATGTGGGACACCCTTGGAAACATTTATGGCGGTGATGTAAATGTGTTGAGAGAAAAAGTCAAGAGCCTAAGAGGTAAATTTGATGAAATGAGAGTGCAAGAAGGTGAGAATATTGCACAATATTGTGGTAGAATAAAAGAAGTTGTAAATGCTATTAGAGGAGCAAATGGAACTATTGAGGATGAAACTATAATAGGAAAAGTATTGAGAACTCTGTGTCCTATCTATGCAATCAAAAATTATGCAATTTGGGAATCTAGATGTAACTCTACTAATGCACTTACTTTAGAAAGTTTGGTTGGTAAGTCTACTACTTTTAAAATTTCTAACTATGATAACTTCATTGTTGGTAGTATTGAATCTTCTTTTAAGTCACAAATGGTTCTGAATAAGTCAAAGAAGGAAAAAGAAAGATGCATCAGTGAAAGTGAAAGTGAAAGTGATAGTGACAGTGGCACATCTGATGAAGAACTTGAGGATCTAGAAGCTCTTATGGCTAGAAGACTGAAAAGGGGAAAAGGAAGGTACAAAGGTAAACTCCCTATTATATGTTTTTCATGTAATAAAGTTGGTCATATAGCTGCTAGATGTCCTGACAGGGATAATAAGGATGAAGAAAGAGACAACAAGCATAAAGACAAAAGAGAAGATAGAGGTTACCGAAGACACAAGGACTTCAAAGGAAAAGGTAAGAAATCCTGCTACATTGCCAAAGAAGAGACTGACACTGATAGTGATGATTTTGAAATTGAGGTTGTTTATGTTGCAATGAAAGATGAATCTGATGAGGATGAGAAAACTACATTGATATCTTATGTGAACAAAAATGATAAATGGATTATTGACAGTGGTTGTTCACATGATATGACTGGAGATAAGAGTAAGTTTGATACCTTAAATCATTATAAAGGTAGGAGTGAGAAATTTGGTAATGATGCACCATGTACTATTAGAGAAAAAGGATTGATTAAGCTGACTGATAAGATCACTTGTGATAATGCTTATTGGGTTGAGGGTCTTAACTATAATCTATTGAGTGTTGCACAACTTAATAGCACTGGCTACCGAGTGGAATTTCATCATAGGAAGGCCAAAATATTTGATGCCATAGGTGAACTGATTGGAAGTGGAGAACATGCAAAAGGTAATTTGTTCTATCTAAACCTATCTGAAGAAACTTGTATGATTGCACAACTTGATGATATTTGGTTATGGCATAAGTGGCTATGTCATGTTAAC
This sequence comes from Chamaecyparis obtusa, assembly GCA_027943335.1. Classification (NCBI taxonomy): domain Eukaryota; kingdom Viridiplantae; phylum Streptophyta; class Pinopsida; order Cupressales; family Cupressaceae; genus Chamaecyparis; species Chamaecyparis obtusa. Next base: position 750,681 of record BSBK01002439.1, on the reverse strand, counting down.
TTTGATAATCTGGTAGAAATTAGCAAGAAAAAGAAAGTGAGAGGTCTACCTAGATTGAAGAAACCTGTGAATGTAATGTGCAAAGAATGCTAGTTGGGTAAGATGACTAAGTCTAGTTTCAAGAGCAAAACCTTTACTTCTGAGAATATCTTAGATTTGGTTCATACTAACCTTTGTGGACTGATGGGTGTACAAAGCTATTGTGGTGCTAGATATTTTATCCTGTTTGTTAATGATTATACCAGAATGATGCATGTAATCTTCTTAAAGGAAAAATCTGATGCTTTTCAATTTTTTAAGTGGTACGTGGCTAAGGTTGAAAAAGAGACAGGTAAAAATCTAAAATGTCTGAGATCTGATCGAGGTGGAGAATTTACATCAAATGAATTTAATCTATTTTGCAATGATAGAGGAATCAAAAGACATATGTTTGCACCTAGAACTCCTCCATAGAATGGTATAGCAAAGAGAAGGAACAAATCTATCTTGGATTGTGCAAGGACATTAATGATTGAAAAGAATGTTGCATAGAAGTATTGGAAAGAAGCTGTAAGTACAACTGTTTATACTCTTAACCGAGTACAGATCAAAAAAGGTACAAATCTGACAACTTATGAATTATGGCATGGGTATGCACCGAATGTAAAGTACTTTAGAATTTTTGGAAGTAAGTGCTACATATTAAAGGACAGTAGAAATGGAAAATTTGATGCTAAAAGTGATGAGGGTATATTCCTAGGCTATTCCACAAAAAGTAAAGCTTATAAGTGTTTGAATTCTAACAATAACAAAATTGTGGAAAGTGTGAATGCCAAAGTTGATGAGTATGCAGAGAAAAATGAAGCTGAGAGTAACAAAGAACCAGAAGATTATAGATCTTTTGTGTATATAGAGGAAGAAGAGGCAAGTGACAGACCTACACCTGATGTTGAGTCTCAAGTAATCAATGTCGAGCATCAAGATAACAATGCCGAGAAAGAAGAAGAATGTGTCGAGCGACAAGAAGAAGCTTCTGAGTATGAGGAAGAGGTTGCTGAGCATTCAGAAGCTAAATCTGACAATCTTGTTGGGGAACTTGATGAACAAAATGAAAGAAGAGCAGAACCTATTCTAGCACAATATGTAAGGAGACATCACAAGCCTGAACAGATTATTGGAGATAAAGATACTGGAATTCAGACCAAAAGCAAGACACGAGATCCAACATGTTTACTATGTGAATATGAGCCTAAGACAACAAAGGAGGCATTAGAAAAAGAAGACTGGATAGAAGCAATGAATGAAGAGATAGACCAGATAGAGAAGAATAATACTTGGACTCTGGTGCCGAGACCAGAAGATAAGAATGTCATTGGGACAAAGTGGGTATTTCATAATAAGCTAAATGAAAATGGTCAAATCAAAAGAAATAAGGCTAGGTTGGTATGCAAAGGCTACGCACAAGAAGAAGGAATAGATTATGGGGAGACATTTGCCCCTATAGCAAGATTGGAAGGAGTCAGAACTCTGCTTGCATATGCTGCCTATAAAGGATTCAAAGTATACCAAATGGATGTCAAGTTTGCATTTTTAAATGGTATATTGGAAGAAGTATATATTGAACAGCCAGAAGGATTTTTTGATCCAAATAGAAGACACATGGTTTGAAAATTGAATAAAGCACTGTATGGACTAAAGCAAGCTCCCAGAGCATGGTATGAGAGATTGCACAACTACTTAATACAGATTGGATTCTCAAGGACAAATGACACAAGCAATCTGTACATGAAAGATGAAGAAGGTAAAGGAATCTTGTTGGTTAAGAGCTTTGTAGATGATATTATATTTGGTGGACAAGATGCCATGTGTAAGAAATTTTCAAATGAAATGCAAATTGAATTTGAAATGAGTATGTTTGGGGAGATCAAATTTTTTGTTGGGTTGCAAGTATATCAAATGGAGAAAGGAATTTTCATCACCCAGTCTAAATATGTTCATGAGATACTGAAAACCTTTGGTATGAAAGATTCAAGGCCAGTAAGTACTCCCATGGCTACTCGACAGAAGTTGTCTAAGAATGATGATGCTATAGAAGTTAACTAGACTTTGCATAGATCTATGATCGGAAAGCTATAGTATGATGTACATAGAAGACCAGATATTGCATTAGTTGTTGGGATTGTGGCAAGATTCTTTTCCAATCCTAAAGAAACTCACATGATGGCAGTTAAAAGAATCATGAGATATTTGAAGGGAATTGCTGACTATGGATTGTACTACAAGAAGCATGACAAATTTGAACTGAGAGTGTATACAGATGCTGATTGGGCAAGAAATGTAGATGACAAAAATAGTACTAGTGGTGGAGCTTTCTTTCTTGGACAGAGATTAGTGTCCTGGACAAGCAAGAAACAAAATTGCATTTCCCAATCTACCGCTGAAGCTGAGTATGTGGCTGCAGCTGTGAATTGTTCAAATTTGATATGGATACAGCAATTGTTGGTAGGCATGAAAGAAGAAATCACTAAACTAGTTGTCATCTTCTGTGACAACACAAGTGCTATCAACATCTCTAAAATCCAGTGATGCACACAAAGACCAAACACATTGCCATCAAGTATCATTACTTGAGAGAACTGGTACAAGATAAAGAGGTCCGCATGGAATATGTGAATACTAAGGAATAATTAGTAGACATATTCACTAAGGCTTTACCTAAAGAAGCTCATGAATACCTGAGAAGTCAATTAGGGGTCCTTCTCCTAACTGAGGTTGCCTAGTCAAGCTAGGAGCACTGCATAAAATGTGTTGCAAAGAACATCTAACAAATTGATGCAAAGAAAGGTCACACTTTAGGAGCAGCCTAGAGTTGTGAAGAGCACAGCAAAGTCAAGAAACAGTCATAAGCAAGATGAAAGAGGGAGAAATATTGTTACTGAACTGAAAGGATGATATCTACATCTATAGGATGTATGTTTTTGTTGCTGCTTTGGCATTTTTGTCAAAGAGGGAGATGATCACAGATGAATACACAGATAGATGAATATACAGAATGGGAAGATCAAGACAGTGGAAGAAATTTAGTGGACGGTCAAGCATGGCTAATTGATTTTGCATCAGAATGAAGCTAAGGATATTATAATTTTTTTTTCTGATGGACATATAAGTTTTGGATTGGTTGGTAATTCATGTGATATTCATATGGTGTTTCCATCAATGCCAAAGAGGGAGATTGTTGGAAACTACAATTGAAGGAATTATTGTATTGTCATTGATGTCAAACCTTAACTGATAAGACTATTGCTATTTAAGAAAGTACTATATCTATTTGAGTGTTGCTAAGGGGATATGCAAGGTTGGTAACAACAACACCTAAGGAAAGGTTGAGTTATCTTGATACTTCAATGAGTACTTGATTATGTGGCACAATGATAAGACAATGTATTGTTTATCTAAGTAAGAATGAAGACTAAACTGGTAGGCAAAATCAAGCATAAGTGAGGAAATCTAGTTTAAGCCGAGTATTGTTCGTGTCGACTGAGCTAGTATATGCCGAGTAAAATCAGTGTTGACCGAACACTAGTTAATTGTCGAGGAAGATAGTGTTAGCCAAGGAAACAATTTATGTGGTGACCGAGCTTTCCAGAGAAGACGGAGAAGTTGAACACAGTATTGACTGAGTGTCAATATTTTGCATTTGAGGAAGAATTCAGATTTCTAGCCAACATCGTTGAATTCTTGGATTATGTAAAATGTGTTTACTTTATTTATTGATTGTATGAAAGCATTTAATGCACTGTAAAATGTTTTATTGTAAATCTTTAAGAGATTCGAGATATTTCTAGAAGGATAGCTGAAGAACATAATGTAGGACAGATTCAATGAATCTGACCTAACCCTAAGATCTACGAAGGAGATTAAGTGGAAAAAGATGTATTGACCTAAAAGAGGTAGTATTAAGGAAACCTAAGCGAGAGGTTGAAAAGTAAGGAGTGGATGCTAGAAGTATTGTTGATGTTATTGACTATCTAAGTAGAGAAGGCTGAAGGAGAAGTGTTGTGATTTCTTGAAGAGGGCTCCGAGCAAATCAGTGATGGAGATGGAAATGGTTCACAGTCAGTAAGCCAGCATATGTGTATGAAATTGGATCTGATATTTGCAAAGTGAGTTGTATATTTTTCAGATGAATAGCACTGCTACTTTCTAACCATTGTAATAGTCAAAATCCTTTTAACAGAGGTTGACCTTACAATCAAAGGTATAAATCCTTTGAACAAGGTTTCATTCTAATGGAGTGTATGTAAGTTTTATAACAAGGTGCACTTTTAATAGAGTGGTTTAAATCCTTTAATCGGATCACACTTGACAGTGTGTTTGTAACCTTTGACAGGGTTGGCTTTTCACCGAGCTCACTTCAGAAGAGTGAACATAATAGTAACATGTTACAAAGTGGTTTTTCCCTAATTGGGTTTCCACTATAAATCTTGGTGTTGATACTTGTGTGAATGTTTTGGTTTGAACATTTCTATGTTTTACAAGTTAGATGCTATTGGATAAGTAGACTGCACTATTATATGTTTCTGTTATTCAATCAATAATGACCGAGTAGGTGTTGGTTATTAGATCTAATTTGTTGAAGAGTTTAAAGTTTGTTTTATACATCTAGATCTGAGAACAACTGATTCACCCCCCTCTTTGTTGTTCTAAATCATATTAACAACTTCTCCTATACTTGTTCTCTCAAGTAGTGATACTTAATTGATAAAAGCTTTATTTTAGAATGCATCACCAGATTCTTTGAAATGTTTATTGCACCGGTGTTATCATAGTATATAATCACCGGCTCAGTGATTATCTCATTCATACCTTCTAGAACTTTCTTAATATATGCAATATTTGAATAGTTTGTAGTAGCAGCAACATACTCTGCTTCGACTGTAGACTGAGAAATGCAAGCCCACTTCTTACTTGTCCAGGTAACAAGTCTTTCACCAAAGAAAAATGCGCCTCCGGTGGTGCTTTTTCTATCATCCACATTTTCAGCCCTATCAATGTCGGTATAAACTCTGAGTTCAAACTTTCCTTCCTTAGGGTACCATAATCCATAATCTTCTATTTTCTTCAGGTATCTTAAGATTCTTTTAGTAGTAATCATGTGTGATTCTGTAGGATTAGCAAAAAATCTAGCAACTATTCCCACAACATGTGCTATGTCTAGCCTACTGTGAACTACATACATTAACTTACCAATCATTGATCGGTACAGTGTCTAGTTCACCTCTATAGTTTCATCTACCTTAGTCAATTTACATCCAGTAGCCATCGGTGTTCCCACAAATTTAGCACCTTCCATGCCAAATGTTTTCAATACTTCCTTGATATATTTTGATTGTGAGATGAATATCCCATCACTCTATTGAATCACTTGTAGTCCTAGAAAGAACTTAATCTCTCCAAACATAGACATCTCAAATTCATTCCTCATTTCATCAAAAAAGGCTTTACATATTTGATGTTGACCTCCAAATATAATGTCATCCACAAAAATTTTAGCCATAAGAATTGTATCATCAGTATCTCCTGTCATATACAAATTGTTGTTCTCACTTGTTCTAACAAATCCTATACTTAACAAATAAGTATGCAGCCTCTCATACCAGGCTCTCAGTGCTTTCTTCAAACCATATAAAGCTTTATGTAATCTACATACCATGTCTTTCTTTTCTGGATCAACGAACCCTTCAGGTTGTTCTATGTAGACTTCTTCAAGTATTCCATTCAGAAACGCTGACTTGACATCCATTTGCTAAACTTTGAATTTCTTGTGTGTAGCATATGAAAGTAGCATTCTAACTCCTTCCAATCTAGCAACAGGTGAAAATGTTTCACCATAATCAATTTCTTCCTCCTGTGCATATCCTTTGCATACCAATCTAGCTTTATTTCTTGTTACTTCTCCATTCTCATTGTGCTTGTTCCTGAATATCCACTTAGTACCGATAAAATTTTTATCTTTAGGTCGGGGTACTAAGTTCTAGGTTTTGTTCTTCTCTATTTGTTCTATTTCCTCTTTCATTGCATTAACCCATTCATCATTTTCTAATGCAGCTTTTACATTTTTTGGTTCATAATCACAAACTAGACATGTACCTTATCTTTCTTTGCTCCTTGTTTGCATGCCAACTTGTTTGTCTCCAATAATTTGTGTTTCAGAATGATGTCTTCTGACAAAACTCGTCAGTATCCTATTTCTTCTTTCTTGTTCATCCTCTGCAGATTCATTTGCTTGCTCAGTAGGGCCATCCTGCTCATCAGTTTCTCTTTCCTGTTGTTCGGTATTGTTTTCTTGCTAACCGATTATCACAGGCTGCGGCTTCGGTAGATAATCTAGTTGTTTAATGTAAGTGAATCTACCATAGTCTTATGGTTCCTTTGTACTTTCCTTTGTGTCCTTTTCATCAAACTCATCAACTTGGACATTAGTGCTTTCAATCATTTTATTAGTAGTTTTATTTAGACACTTACATGCTTTTCTTTTATTGGAATATCCTAGAAATATCCCTTCATCACCTTTTGAGTAAAATTTACCATTTCTCTTATCTTTCAGAATAAAACATTTGCTTCCAAAAATCCTGAAATAACTTACAGTAGGTTTATGTCCAAACCACAACTCATAGGGTGTCTTGTTGGTGTCCTTCTTTAGTTGAACTCGGTTAAGTACATAAACAGTTGTACTGACAGCTTCCCTCCAGTATGTCTGAGCAACATTCTTTTGCAGCATCAGTGTCCTAGCATAGTCAACTATTGACCTGTTCCTTCTTTTAGAAATCCCATTCTGCTGAGGTGTCCTCAGTGTAGAGACCTATCTTTTAATACCATGATCATTACATAAATTAGTAAATTCATCAGAGATAAATTCACCTCCTCTATCAAATCTTATGCATTTTAATTCCTTACTAGTCTCTTTTTCTACCTTAGCTTTATACCACTTGAACATCTTAAATGCTTCAAATTTTTCTTTTAAGAACATAATAGTCATCAATCTAGTATAGTCATCAGCAAAAAGAATAAAGTATTTATCACCATAATAACTCTGAGTTCTCATAGGACCACATAGGTCGGTATGAACCAACTCAAGTATCTTCTTTGTTGAATAGTCCTTACTTTTGAAACTAGATTTAGTCATCTTACCCTTTTGCCATTCATGACACATAACATGATCCAGTTTTGACAAGTTAGGCAAACCTTTAACTCTTTTCCTTTTACTGATCTTAATCAAGTTATCAAAATTCACATGGCATAACCTTTTATGCCACAACCAAGCATCTTCATTTTTCATCATCAAGAAAGAAGACTCATCAGTATCAAGATAAAATAGATTACCTCTTGATTGTGCTCCAATTCTAACTAGTCTTCCTCCATCATCAAAGATTTTCACTTTATTGCTCTCAAAAGAAACTCAATGACCTGAATTATTTAGTTGTGCCACACTTAAAAAGTTATAGTTCAGTCCATCTACCCAATAAGAATTATCACATTTTATCATATAATTTATCATCAAGGATCCTTTACCTCTTACCATATAGGGTGTGTCATTACCCGTCTTAATTGATCCTCCATTGTATTCTTCAAGTAGATCAAATTTCTCCTCATCACCAGTCATGTGATGTGTACAACCACTGTCTATGATCCATGTATTGTTTTTGTTAACTTTAGAGATCAGTGTTGTTTCTTCATGTTTTTCTTTTTCTTCCTCCGAGTAATCTTTCATAGCAACAAATACAACTTCTACATCATCATCAGAATCAGATTCAAATTCATTATCTTTGGCTATGAAACATACATTTTTCCCTTTGTCATTACTGTCTCGGTTATCTCTATTGTGTTGGTAGTCTCTTTTGAATCTTCTCCCATAGCTTCCTTCAGATCGGTCTTTGGTTGTATCATCATCTTTCTTATGTGGACATCTAGCAGTGATGTGGCCAATCTCTTTACAGTTAAAGCATGCCAAAGGAGCTTACCTCTATACCTTCCTTTACCTTTGGGTAATCTTCTGGCCATAAGGGCGTAAAGTTCATCAAGCTCATCATCGGTATTACTGTCACTATCACCATTTTTATTATTCCTGCTAGACTTACTAATATTCAGAGAAGACATGAAAGTGGACTCAATAGATGAAACAACACTATTATCAAAGTTATTTAACTCAAAGGTTGTAAGTTTACCAATCAAATTGTCAAGTGTAAGTACATTACCAGATGCAGACCTTGTTTCATGAATAGTAGATATTCTGATTGCGTAAACCGGCAATAAGGTTTTGAGTACTTTTCTTACAACTGTTTCTTCACTAATGACTCCATTAGATGCTCTAATAGCATGTACTACCTCTTTCAGTCTATTTGTGTATTGCAGAATATTCTCACCTTCCTTCATCTTCATATCATTGAATCTACCCCTTAAGCTTTTTGCTCTAGCTCTTTTGACATTCACATCTCCACTATAAACTTGAGAAAGTTTATCCCACATGGCTTTTGCAGTAGTGCAACTTTTGATATCTTCAAATTTGGCATCAGTACAGGCAGCAAAAATTTCCATCATAGTAACATTGTGTTCATGCCTATCTTTTAGTTGATCAAGTGTTAGGGGACCAGGTGTCGGTTCTATATAGCCATTCTCCATCAATTCTAGTGCAGCATTCCCAATTCTAGATATGTGCAACTTCATTCGACTTTGCCATACTAAAAAGTTCTCTTTGTTTAGTCTTGGCACTTCCCTCTTATACATTTTGAGATCTTTGTACTAAAGTCCTTAAAACTTTGTTCAAAGCAACCAACGCTCTGATACCAATTGTTATAATAACTAAGAGGGGGGTGAATCAGTTAATCACTATCCCAATACAAAATGTATAATCCAAAAACAAATACTTCAATTTCTACTACTCGATAACTTAAAATACTTTTATTGTCTGTGCATTTACTGATTATCAGTCTAAAACATATAGTAGTTACCGATCAAATCAAATATGCAACATGTAAATATGACATCAAAACAAACATCACAATCAACACATAACACAAGAGATTTAACGTGGAAACCCTGTTAAGGGAAAAACCACCTGGGACTAGCAACCCAAAATATTCACTCTTCTGAAGTGAGGTCGGTGAAGACCCAACCTTGTTAAAGGTTACAAACACACTGTTAGGTGTGACCTTGTTAGAGGATTTAAGACCAACCGTTATCATCCAACCAGTAGTCACTCTGGGGTTGACAAGATAACAATGTTTATTCTATGAATGATACATAATAAGACTTTCATAGTCCACTCAGTTAAGATATACAATGGTTAAATATGTAACACTTGGTGATCTATCTTAATACAACTTCAATTGCAAATATACATATCAATGTTCAGTTCATACAAATCTTTCTGATCAATGTAACATTTCTGATTGAATAATATATCAACTTATTGTCTGTTAGTAATCACTCTTTGTCGCTCGGTAATGCTTTGCAGTAGGGTTCTCCTTAACCAGTATGATTAGAATGCATGAAAACTTGTTCATGCGATGATTCTACAGTTTCCTTTTCTTTCGGCATCACACTCATTGTGAAATCTCCAGTCTCTTATATAGACATGTAAATCATTTTCTTCTGCTCCATTAGATTTTTCTGCTTAATCATCTTCATTGATTTTGCCTCTTAAACATACCTCGGTACTTGTGTCAATAACACGTTTGATTCTCATCCATTAGATCTTTCCTAAATTTTGTTAGCCGTCGATCAATGTAACAAACATTATATGTTACCTCGAAATCATACACTTTCCAGCTCATCAATCTTATTAGCTAAACTAATTGTTTAGTTCATTCTGTTCTTCTCAGTTAACAAAGAAATGCGTCGATGAACAAAAGCTCAGTTTACACTGTGCTCGGTATACACTACACTCCGTCGGTGTATACTGAAATGCTTCATCAACCGACAACACTGCTTTGTGTCTTTCAGCTCTTTTCCTCATCATAGATGAATGAAACATAATCAAGTCAATATCACAAGGTCATAGACTCATCAACAAGTTACTCAATGTATTCTTTAGCCTCATCTATCGTATCCATCTTCCTCATGTAGATATTTCTGTTCTTCATCTCTTTCACTCCTTTTCACAGATGTTTCGGTATAGTCACTTACAAGATAAGTGTTGTCAAACTAGTTGACATCAATGACAACATAATACTTACACACACTCAAATGGTGCACTTCTCTAAGTCATTACATCAAAGGAAATTCATGAAAGGGAAACCTTCAATAGTGACCTAGAGCTCTTTATGTATGGAGTTGCAAGATTGTAAAATTGCTCTCAGCTAGAGCTATTAAGCTAATGACCTTGCTAGTCAACCACACAATGAGAGATTCAAATGAAGACAAGGGCAAGAGTGCCAATATCCCTAAGAATCAAATGGAAATTCCATGCAAGTAAGCTAAGAATGAGGATGCAAATATGCAAGCTATGCTATGAAAATGAAAGTACAATCTAAACTATGAAATAGAAATAACAAGTGTTACAATCCCTCCTAATTAAACTATGTGAAATTAATCTATAGCATAAAGAAAGTCTATACTAAGAATGTCATGATTATGCAACTATGAAAGCAAGAAAGCAAGCTAAATGAAATGCAACAACAATGTCTTCAAAGCTTGAATGCAAGAATGTCTTCAAAGAGCTCCAAATGACCTAGAAAACCTATAGCATAACATTAGCATAAAAGAGATTGATATGCAAATGAAGAAGAGAGCTCTTCTTTTATAAGAAATGAAAAGGAATGGACCATGGAGATTAAGAGGAAAAAGATTTAATCAATGGTGGAGCATCAAAGAGGAGAAATCCACATACACAAATATCCTCCAATGGGAAAATAAGAGTTGACTTTTGTGTCCATATGAGACAAAAAGTGCTTTTCTTCTTTTTATAAAATAGGAATAATGCTTTATTTGTGCAACTTAGGGTAAGAGGAAAAGTGGGGGCTTTTTATTTATTAAAAGGGGAGGAAATATTCATTTTAAATAAATAAAGACTTAGGATAAAATGGTTAGCCCAAGGCAAATAATAAAAAATGATTAAAAAAAAGGATTTGATCAAGGAAATTGATATAATTGATAAAATGCTGATTTTTTAAAATACTGATTCAGGGATTTGATAAATTGCTAAATGGGGGCCCAAAGTCTAGGCGACCATTTTAGGGTGCATACAATACTAATTTAATCATATTACATATCTAATCAATCAGCTCAGTGATCTTAAATCACAGATTCTTCAATTAGGTTCTAAATCAGTTGTAGTTCATCACATACATCGGGAGATTTGTGTGTTGAGGACCCCAAATGAAGTTGATTTTTTCTTTATATGAAAAATTATTGGTAAATTCCTTGGTCACTTTTTTTAAAATGGTGGATGACCTTCAATATATTTGTGAGAAAAATGAAATGTAGTATATACATTTATGAATTATTTGACATTAGTGTCATAAAATTTTGTTTTTGTATTGTTCCTTTCTTTTATGTGTATGCTCTATGGACTAAAGAAGTTTTGAACTAGATAAGATGGTTTAGTTATTCAGATTTCTTCATTTAATGTATGTTTTCAAGATTTTCCAATATTTTGTTTTAATTATGTGCCTATGCCAATTCTTTCATAACTAAAGGGTTGCTTTTGCCAGTCTAGGCTACTTCATTTTCATTAGATCTGAGTTACACATTGCATTGATCACTTAGGATTTGTATTATCCTGAAATTTAATGATTTTTGGCAAGCAACCAAGAAATTTGCTTTCCCACTTATTGGCTTCTCTTAATTTCCCCAATGCCTAGCATGACACTATTGCTCCACTTCTCTCCATTAACTGTGACTAAGTAACACAAAATGTAATCTGTAAATAACTTGATTCATGATCTATTTCTAAACAATTAGTTTGTCTATTTTTCATACCTTTCCTGCTACTTATCTCTTGAATTGGTGTAGTCAATGGACTCATAAGAATTGTTAAGGCAGAGGGGATCTCTTTAGTTTGTTAGAATTATAGTCACCTGGTATGCCACCTACTTTTCTACATGTTTAACAAGTACCTACAATGGCCAATCAACTGAAAAATATCCCAAAAGTGGTAGTGAGTTCTACAGAGTATGTGCTAGTTGGAGGTTGTATAGAGTACATGCTAACATCCATGCTATACAAATTATCTAGTATAATTAGATCATTATTGGTTTTGTGTACTTTTTCTTTTGTCCTCTCATGAGGGAGGGATTATTACTCACAAAGTAGAGCATTCAAGGGGCATCAATGGCACTTTTAACTATAATTGAACCAAACCAAAAAACCATTGGAAAAAATCCAATGTGTATTGACATGCTTCTCACAAATAACAGATCTTTGTTATGAAGAATTCACGTTAAGGATCTAAAGATCATCCACCTCAGTTTTGAGTCCAAAAGCATACAATTTTGCAACTACACGCTATGTCTCCAATAAGTGGTCCCTCTCAATCTTGCTGCAGAATTCCATCTTTGGAATAAATTCCTCCCCCAATCAAAATTTGGATCACCCATTGTCTTGGCCAGTCTAAAATTAGTTTACACAATACCCTATCCTTCTTAATGTGAAATTATCATAGGGAGCCTGCATACATGAGCATGCATCTCCAATGCTTCTTGCCTGTCTAGTGGCTAGAAATACCATCTCCATATCTTGAGTAGATGCTTGAGTCAATACTCTCTATTTCACTCTTTGCTTCGTTGCCCCTTGAGTTGATCATCTTCTCCTAGAAGTCTCCATGATTGCAAGTTAGTGCTCTCTACTTCACTCTAGCTGGTTGTCTCAGATGTCCTATTTTTCATTGTATATACTGAGTAACTCTACTTAGACCATAAAATCATGAATAATAGACCAAATTTGATCTTTCAGCTTAATAATCCTCATAGCTGCATTGATATTATCATCTCTGAAATGAGGTTGCTTAAATTGCCTTGCACAATGCATATTCGCTCATTCTTGTATATGGGAAGGAAATTGATAATATTTCTTTGTTCCTCGATTTCACTGTCTGGAACAATGTTTCATCTTTATAACGCAAAATGTAGCCATTGTGAAGCATTAAATCTGTCACCACAGCCAGACACAACTTATACATAAGCATTAAATCTATCAACACAACCAAACGCCTCTTTTATAGAAGCGTTGAATCGAGTATGATTGCATTTTATTTTTAAAATGAAGATTTAGTTTTATGGTATGATTTAGCACCCCTTATTATCTTTTTGTATGCTTCAATTCTGATATGGAAAGAGTGATGAATCAATTCGATGTCTGAGACAGATTTATCTGTTTGTGAGTGTTAAAACCTTAGCCGTATATTCCTTTAACATGCCCCATTAAACATTTCATTTGCTTCACTGGAACTCAAGGATTTGAGATAAAGATTAGGTATCTAATATTTCACAAATTAACTTTCATTTTGATAATTTTGGAGTTTTATGATAGCCCTATACAATGTTTACAACATCTGCAATTTGTAAAGCCTTTAAAATAGAAACCGTTAATGAAGCATGGAAATTAAAATGATCCTAGGGTTCTAGGTATGATAACCTTGAATACAACAAGGATTGTAGTCTAAAGTGCAAACAAAAAATCATGCAACCACTAAATGCAATATCACCATTGAATTTTTCTCTTTCTACTCATTTTTTCTATGATTGTATCAAGAGTGTTATGAATTCAAATAGATTGCCAATCATTGGGGTTGCATATATATTTTACATGTTGTTTTGTGCTTAGGGTCGGGGGCATGCCAACAAGTAAATGTTTTATGGAAATGGAATCATCAATTAATGACGGTGGTGAAAGCAACATGGAGGGACAAGTAGAACAACATATTGAAGTGGAGCTTGAAAATATGCCTACAAGATTGGAAGTACCGATTTAGTATTAAGGCTATAATGGCACATACAATAAGATTTATGTTAATCAGTTGCTTTCCTCCAACTAGTGAGTCTCTTATTAAAAAGAAAATTCAGAATGAAATTATTTTCTAAATGAAGATGTGTAAATCTTACTTCCTCGAACTATATTTTTAAGGTTAAACATTTTTACAAATGCTTACATAATAACTGTTTTATAATAATTGACCACTAAAAAATAATAGTAATTGACTCCCAAAGCTCAACTATCTCTAGAAGAAAATAGCAGTACTTACTAAGGACCAAAAACAGAAGCATCATATGTAGGTATTGATGTATGATATCTATATCATAATATACTGAAAACTATTGTGGCATATCTCTAACTTATTTGCTAGTCTATTTTTCCTAGTAGCCCTGATTCATAACCGCTTGCAGAGACCTCTGAAATTGTTCTACGTCAACTTTTGATTTTCCCAGAGTCTAGTATCACAGAACTATTTTGGGTGCCTAGAAGAACAAAATTCCCAGAGTCCAGTATCACAGTTCTTGAGGCTTTGGCTTGCTGAGAATCATTAGTACACCAAATCTTCCCCCATCCTAAATCAGAGATGGTGAGATAACCATCTGTAGAGAACATCAGAATTTTGGGAGCTTCTCTTATAGGAGTCTCCCTATTAGCAATGCAAACAATGGTCTTCTCAAATATTTGGGCATACCAGATCCCAACATACCAATTGTTGCTTCCATTGGGATTGAAAAACCCCAATTCAAATGTACCATTCTTTGAAGTTATAGTGTGTTTTAGCCTCAGAGAAGCCCCTATACAAAGAGTGTCTTTACTAGTGACTCCCAATAAATTGTTATTGCAGAGTGAAATAAGCATGGCTAGAGCTGTAAAGAAAGAGCTCAAACAGTTTAATGCTAAATGATCCATGCTCATATTCTCTCAGCCTTCACTATTTCTTGATGATAGCTTTCATTTAGTGTAATAACATGATCTTCTACTTATGGTTGTGTGTGTAACTGTTACTTCTGAATACTGCCGAACATGCAGTTTTCATGGTTGACTTGATTGTTCACCATATCTAATAAAATACTCTCCTATAAGACATGGAGCCTGGGTACGACTTTGACTTGAAGAATACGCTTTATTTTGTAGGAATAAATTTATATTTACTTTGAAGGCGTTTCATATATGAACAGGACAACCTGAGATGATGGATGAATGCTTACTACAACTTCTTAAGTGAGCATGACGATTGGGCCAATCAGGCCCACTCAATTCTGAACTGTTCTTGCATTAAAAAACACCTACAAAATACACGTCATCTACAGTGCATGTTGTTCTTTCTATTGTTTGCCCAAATTATTGGACATTTATCTGAAAAGTCATCAGTTGACGATGTAACGCTTGAATATAGTTTTGAATGAATGAATGAATGAAGAGGTTTTAATGATGTCCATGAGACCAGTGGTCTAAGGTACCACGAAAGAACCAAATTTCAACCTTTTGCTGAAGTTTGTCCAAGTAGGCCCATTTGATGTGGATCCTCATTAGGAAGGTAGCTATTTTGTGTAAGTTTGCCTCATCAAAAAGCCCAGTCAAACTGTTCCCTTGTAAGTTATCCTCATACTGACTGTGAATGTCCTCATAATAGCACATTCCTTGATAAAATGCCACTCCGTTTCAACCACCCCTATACTGCAAAACTTGCACATTCTTTCTTCCCACATTTCTTTGGGAACTTTCCATCTACCTGTCTCGCACCGTAAATGATGAGAGCTAGTCCTCAACTAAGGGATCATAATTTTTTCCTTGCCTTTGATTGTGGAGCTTAAATACTCTTTATCGTCATGGTCCCACTTGGGGTTAAATTCTTTGACATAGTGAGCTTTTTTTCTCCCTTCATGCTTTGTCCACATGATAGTTTTGAATTTCTCTAACACCCACCTTTTTATCTCAATGTTAGTGTTTGGGCACTTGTCGGGGTTTATGTTCCATTTGTTTAACCACTTGCTATTTTGTTTCTTCCAATTCTTTTTCCTCGGCTCTAGATTTTCCTCTACTACCATCCTAGGCCAGCGGTGTATATCCATATTACACACTTTTTTAAAGTAGCATAGCCTATGAAAAATTGTTGAGGCTTCAATCGGGAACATACCAGCCTCTGCTAAGAGAATCTCATAGGGAACCGTAGACTTGAACTTAAGGTTACTAGTGATAAGATGCTTTTGGATTCTTTCTATCTACCAATAATTTGGATTCTTTCTTTTTGATCTGCATGTCTCCCAACTTAACCTATAGTTGAAATCAATTCCCAGGTACTTGTACTCTTGCACATTCTCTAAAAGGCTACCCTCAAAAATAAAAGTATGCTGTTGTTTCTTTCTTCTTCAAAGAAAAGATCATGATTTTAGTCTTAGAGATATTAACTTTCATTCCCACCTCCTTTCAAAAGAGCTCCAAATTTTTCAAATGCTCCCTCAATCCTTGAGCGGACTTAGCAATAAGAATAAGGTCATTGACATATAAAAGCAGCCTTACCACATAACTCAAAAAATGAATTCCATCCCCATTGGCCTTGTTTATCCACTCCTCCAATTTATCGATGTAGAGACCAAACAAAGTAGGGGATAAAGGGCATCCCTGCTTGACACCTATGTCACTTTCGAAGCATTTAGACATGCCCTCCTTAGTTCTTATTTTGGCTCTGACCAGTTAGTACAGCTTATAAACCACTGCCCTTAACTCTATTGGGACCTCTAACTCTTCCATTATGTGCCATAGTTTATCTCTAGGAACTGTGTCAAAAGCTTTCTTGAAGTCCACAAAATAGTAAAAAGCTTCTCCTCCCTATTTCTCCCACATGTTTTCAATGAAATGCCTTAGAGTGATGTAGTGGTCAATAGTAGAATGTTTTGGTCTGAATCCCACCCGTCCCTTTGCTCTCTTCTCTTCTTTTTCTTCCCAATCGTTGATTCTGCATTCTAACATACTCCCAAAGAGTTTTCCAAGAAGGGGATTCACCATAATGGTACGATAATTATAGGGGTTATTGATGTCACCACTCTTATGACGAGGAATAAAAATGCTAGTAGTCCACTCCATAGGGAAGCTACCCCTAGTGACCGAGTTGAAGATATCCTTGATGTGTGGGGCCAAGAGTTCCACTCCCCACTTCAAAAATTCTGCCTGCAACCCATTGATATCTTCTATTTTACTGTTTGCCAGTTTCTTTACACCCATTTTAATGTCATCAATAGAAAATAGCTCAGCTAAAGTATTAATTATAGGTAGACTATCTGCCCTATTCGGTCTTTCGTATAACAACTTAGCATATTCCAACCATACCCAGTTTAAGGTCTGTCATAAATTTTGCAGATCAGATCGCCTAAAGTTTGGTGGTCTACAAATAAACAAATAAAATAAAGTAGTGTGTGAAGGAAGATTTGTTGTTTCCTGGCGGCCAAACTTTTCGTGTGGCTGCTATGAGACATTCGCAAATTGTAATTGAATAATCATCTTTTCATAGTCTTCCAAAATAACAACGCTTACAGTTTGCCTAAAACGGTGTCCTTTCAATGTTTATCCGTGCACATCCTTCTAAAATTTAGAAATATACATTTTCCCCTTATAAATATTTTGGAAAGAAGCCCATTGTATATTTTTTTCTTCTCGATTTTCTTGTAAAAGAAAAGATCTTTTTGCGCATTTTCGTCACAGTTTTCCCTTTTCCGCTCAGATTTTATCTGAGACATGCCTTTACCACTTCTAATTTGTCCACATCACTTCTCATTTTAACATTTTCCCAACTAATGAGCTGAGCCCCTTTTTAACATTTTTATTTATAACAAATGTAAAGGTCTTCGTTATGGATAAATTTTACAAGAGAAATTGGGGAAAAGAGTTTGGAAGGAATAAAACATATTACATCAATGAGTTCAATCCCTCATGTGATCAACTTCAAAAAGCGTACATAGGGGCTAACATTTATTGGAGAGCTAAAAATCTTATTGTTGCGCTGAGGACCAATTCTCATCAACTCCATTGTGAGACTGGGCAGTGGAAGAGGCCAAAAGAGGCTTGGGAGGAGAGAGCTTGCATGTTTTGCAATTCTGGGACTGTGGAAACTACACAACACTTTATCTTAGAGTGTGATGCATATAAGGACAGCAAGGACAAATTTGTAGGTTTTTTATCTGATAACTCTTGGCATATTCTATTCAGCGAGGAGTGCATTGAGAAGTTGGCAGTGCGCATCATCAACTTGCACAAGAAAAGAAATGAGTTACTAAAGTTGACTTAATTTTGGCAGGTTGTCCCATAGGCTATGTTTAGCCTCACAAAAGGTTAAAAATTATCTTATCTTATCTTTTAGACTCATCCTTTTCTATAGAATTACAAAATTCATAATGTTTGTCACATTATGTAAATTAATTTTAGAATTAATGTTAGAGTTATATATTAAATAGTAATTTTAATAATTGATGGATAGATATCTATTATTTAGACTATAATGTTTAAATATAGTTTGTATTTAAAAAAAATATTAGATGTAGAATTATTTTTATGTATTAAAGTAAGATTATTTTAAAATTAAAATAAAGATTATAGATTATTATATATTAATTTTATAATAGAATTAAATTAGGTAATTGATAGATAAACATGATTGAAATTTATAATTTTGGGTTGAAGTTAAATTGTTGTTTTATTGATAGTTTATTTTAAAACTATAGATCGATAATAATTTTATCAAAATTTTATTTAATGGGTACTCTGTTATGAAATTTGAAATATTTCAACTAGAGGATGACTGCATTTTTTCGACGTTCTCTGCGAATTTGATCTCGATGATCTCGGTGTCTCCTCGGTATGCGTTTAGAGTGGACACGTGGAAGATATAGGTGTGTACGTTCCTTTTCACAAATTTTATGTCATTTACTGCTTTACATTTGTTCTCTCTGCAATTAGCTTTTAGGGATGGTAAGTTTGTACACCGTCTTGGTCTTTTCAACCTCTCCACAGGCTCCTATGGAACCTATGTCCATCACCATCACTGACCTGCCTATGCTCGATGCCATTAATATGTTGGTAGTGACAATAAATCTTCCTCACCTGTTGCTATGAAGAAATCATTTTCTGGTGTCGTGAATAGCTCGTCTCCTCCCGTCACGCCTGGTGCGAAGTTCATCTTCTCTGCAAATGGAGCCACCCGTAAGGATTCTGGCAATTCCTTGCCGCCTCTCTCCATTTCCCCAAACTCTGAAATGGTCAATGAAATTGCAAAGAAAAAATGTAGGTTAAAAGATTCGACCATCTTCTTTGTTGTTGTTGAAGTAGATAAATGTCCTACTAGGAAGTTCATGGACGACTGGTTTCATAACTTCTAGAGTTTAAAATTAG
This sequence comes from Chamaecyparis obtusa, assembly GCA_027943335.1. Taxonomy (NCBI): domain Eukaryota; kingdom Viridiplantae; phylum Streptophyta; class Pinopsida; order Cupressales; family Cupressaceae; genus Chamaecyparis; species Chamaecyparis obtusa. The sequence continues at coordinate 731,349 of BSBK01002439.1, read as the reverse complement.
GTCTACATATTTCATTCTGTAGACAGATACAAAAGGCATTATTTGTTTTTTTTTCTAACCCTATTTTGCAGGTGAAAGTTATGAAAAGACAATATTGGTCTGTGGGTAGCACCTCCTTTCTTGCCCTAGCTTGGACTCCTGAAGTGATTCATGAGGAAGTTTTGGCTTTATCTTCTCCTCACTGGGTTCTGATTAAACAAGTTCCTCCTTTCCTCTGGAAATTCCTTCCTTAACTTATGGAGCCCTTAGGAAAAGTTATTAGGATGGATGAGACTACGCAACTTATCCCACATATGGATGCGAGAGCTCTTATTTCCTTAAAGCCTAGATTCGACATTCCAATGTCTTTGGAGGTGAATATAGAAAATGAAATTTATACCTGTCCCATTGAAATGTTGAGTGGCTTTAACGCATGTTTCTTATGTAAGAGGGAAGGCCACCTGAGAAATGACTGCCCCATTCTCTTACGCAAGCAGTCTACTCCAAAATCCCCAAGCTTGCCTACTGCCAATATGCCCAATGTGGAATCCAGTGGAAACAAAGATTCCCAACCTGAATCCATAAAGGCTAGTGGAAACAAACAAACCCAAATTGAGACCATGAAGGCTGCTCCTGTGCCGCCACAAATCGCCCCAGTTAACTCGAGCTCTACAGACATTCCCAATTCTTTGACTTCTATGTCAGACAATATGGATGCAGATGGCTTTCAAATCATTGTCAAGAAGACTACCAAACAGAGACGAAAGGCTGCCCAAGGGCCGAACCCTAAGAGCCTCACCACTTCCACACTGCCTTCATCCTCGATGCCCATACCACCTTCATCATCGATTCCTAATTTAGTCCCTTAAAATAAAGATTATGTATTATTATATATTAATTTTATAATAAAATTAAATTAGGTAATTGATAAATAAACATGATTGAAATTTATAATTTTTGGGTTGAAGTTAAATTGTTGTTTTACTGATAGTTTATTTTAAAACTATAAATCGATAATAATCTTATCAAAATTCTATTTAATATGATTTGGTAATTTATAAAATTAATTACTATTATTTATAATTATAGAAATAGTAAGTTTTAAATATTTATATTTTAATTGATAATAAATATTATAGAATATTATATAATAATATACATATTAAATTATTATTATCTATTTTATAATAACATTGTCGTTAAATAATTAATTTATAATGAATATTATTTATTATCTATTATATAATAACATTGTAGTTAAATAATTAATTTATAATGAAGATTATTTAGATCATATTTAATATTCCATGATAATTTATCAATTAGTTTTATATTATTGTCTGACTATAGAAAAATATTTCTTTTAGTTAATAATTAAATTTTTAAATGATATTGATATATATATATATATATATATATATATATATATATAAGCAAATCAAACTAAATATAATGACTATTCATTTTAGAATGAGTTAATTAGCATACAAAGTTCATTACAAGAATGTGAGTTTTCAAGGGCCTTTAATAAATTAACCTTGAAATGTATGATCTATATACAATTATATTGTATAGTTAAATTATTAATTGATAATAGATATTATTTCAATTTCATTTAATATTCTATGATAATTTAAAAATTAGTTTTATATTATTTTGTGATTATAGAAATATCTTTCTTTTAGTCAATAATTAACTTTGTAAATGATGTATATATTTAATTAAACAAATCAAACTAAATATAATGATGATTCATTTTAGAATGTGATAATCAACATACAAAAATTTATTAGAAGGGTGTGAGGCTTGATGGGGCTTTATAAAGTTAACCTCAAAATGTATGATCTATACATGTGCAAGAAAACAACCTCAACTCAAATAGTACACCAACTACTACTTTAAAAAACAATCAAGTATTCAAAAGATATAATATTTACCATACGAAGTCTAAAACTTTATAAAAGTTTAGAATGGAAAATCAATGAAAATTGTATTTAAAATAACTCCCTGATTGCTCATCAACACTTGCACTATAATACTACCTTGTGAATAGTTATTGTGCTTTTGATCAATTCAACTCTCTCTCTCTCTCTCGTAGATGCTATATATTTTTGAACTTAAATCATTATTGTTTGTAAAAATTAATGTGCACAAGCCATGTATGCAATAGTATTGTAAAAGATAATATAGATTTTCCTCATTGAAAGTGGATGTAGCTAATTTATGGTGCTCGCCACTATAAATTATTAGTTTTTCTCTACTTTTAGAATCTATATTTGTTCTTCATTTTGTCCCTCTGCTCATACTTTCTTTAACAAATGACACCTAATAGGATCCTATGACTATAAGATATTCAAAAAAACAAACATCTTACCACACAATATCAATAAGCATAATATATAGTTCCTACTTCTTAAACATTCTACCAAGTTAATAAAAAAAATGCATTTAAATACCCTCCACATATTCATGCGTAACGATTACCTCACTCTGGGCAAAGTCAACAGCAACAGCGTTCAGTGGTGCAAATTACCTAGCGCTATTACTTGACCCTGACTAGTGAATTGTCTATTTTACTTTTTAAACACGTGTTAGAAGACTCCAAGGCTAAGTTAACACATTCATGGAAGACAATTCAAGAGAGCTGAGCCCGCGAATCCACTCTTAACCGTGAAGTTATTGGAATATTAGCTTCGGCGTATTAAAATAATGTTATAAATATCAGAAGCAATTCAAACATTGTCTTTAATATTTAAAATTAAGATTAACTAAAAAGATATTAATCTAAATTAAATGAAAAGATATTATTTTTAAAATAAATTTCTCGTAATCTATATTATACGATATGCATCTAGCTTTAGCGTATTTAAATTTTTAGTATGATATCTTAAAAAAATTAGATATATTTTTATTGATATGTTTATATTGTTGTAAATTTTAAATTTTATAAATAGTTATAAAATAAATATTAGTTCAAATTTTAGATATATTTGAAGAAAATTTTAAGGTATTAGGTAGTATGGGAAATGAAATTAAGTCAATTGATTTCACACTACTTTTTAATTAATTTTTAAGAAAAAATAATGTCATACCTATCTTTGCCATGTTCACACCATATGCTATTATGTTTATAGTGTTGCCTATAACTTATTATTATTATTATAATATTTATGTTGTTGTATATTTTAAATTTTTTTATATAATAATAAAATAAATATTATTTATTTTAGATGAGTAAAATGTTTTTAGATATATTTTATTATCATGTTTATATTGTTGTAAATTTTAAATATTTAGTATATAATAATAAAATAAATAGTATTTATTTTAGATAAGTAAAAAGAAAATTTTAAGATATGATGAAATTAAGTCAATTGAGATTTCTTATATTTATATTTACACTACTTTACCATATTATAAAATCCAACAAAATCATTTTCTATATTATTAAATAAATGTTAAATTTTAACATATTTAAAATTTTTAATTATTATTACAAAATATTTTAAAGAAGAAAATTAATTTTAGAAATTAAAATAAAATAATTTAAAATTAATGATAAATAAATATAATTTAAAAATATTTTATTTATTTTATAAATATAATATAATTGAAGAAACTTTAGTTTATCATCCAAATTTTACTTCTTTGATTTTGGTGTATACTCAGATATGATTTCATCTCATGGTGATAGCATTATAATGTTTTGAGTTTTATTTTTATCTCCACTATGTGGATCCATAGATCACCATTTTATTTATCAAACTTCTATGAAGTAAAACTTGTTCAATTTTATTTATTTTACTAGGGTGAACTAAGGTTGAGGTGTAATATTTTTAGATTTTGGTATCTAAATTTACATATAGACAAGTATTGTTTACAAACATTTTTACCAATATGCTGAATTACTAGGGTGAACTAAGATTGAGGTGTAATATTTTTAGATTTTGGTATCTAAATTTACATATAGACAAGTGTTGTTTACAAACATCTTTACCAATATGCTGAATTACTAGGGTGAACTAAGATTGAGGTGTAATATTTTTAGATTTTGGTATCTAAATTTACATATAGACAAGTGTTGTTTACAAACATCTTTACCAATATGCTGAATTACTAGGGTGAAGCCAGGTTGAGGTGCAATATTTTTTAGATTTTGGTATTTAAATTTACATATAGACAAGTGTTGTTTACAAACATCTTTACCAATATGTTGAATTACTAGGGTGAACACAAGTTGAGGTGTGATGTTTTTTAAGGATCAATTCATAAGCCAACTGTTGGTTCCTCTTCTTTCTACTTGCAGATTTAAATTATGATTGACAAACTAATGTCACTGACTCTATCACCACTCCAAACTCTACAAGGAAAAGGGCCAATTAACAAGGATCAAATATATGATCCTCCTACACTTTGAGCTTAATGCTCAGGCATGTATACCTTTGAATCATGCTTCTTAAAGGAATCAACAAATATTATACATTTATATCCTTGACATACTGATTTAAAGATTTTATCATTTATATGCTTGATTGATGATGATGAACTACTTCCAGAGAATAGATCGGTGTCTTATCCTAGGGCACAGAGTCACAAACAACATACATCAACTGAAATCCTAACTCAAACACACCCAAATCCATAATAAGTGCTTTGCCTATTATTCCTCTCACTCTCACACCTAAACATCAAATTCTCATTTAGCGAAGAATTCTCTGAGACTATCTTTAAGGATTTAATCCTGACTTTGGCAGGAACTCAAAGACAATTTCACAATATACTTTGTATACCATACATAAACTTACTTTGTAACATTAACATATAATAATTCAAGATCAAAAAAAGAAGACATACACAAATCTAATATTGGAATTCAAGTGTATTCTCATTAAAATTTGCAGAATCAATACATTGAAGAATGACAAAATGGTTAGAGAAAAACTCTAAATCCAAGCTCTCTCTATTCAATTCCCAAATTGACCATCAACCCAGCTGAAAAGATACAATCAGCTACAATATATAGTCACTAGCTATCCTAGAATCCTCAGGAAGGATGCAATAAGCCTCAGATAGCTAGGACAGAAAACTAGGGTTTGCAACCACTTCACCAACCAGATTCAATCAAGAATTTACTACAAGGGAGAAAAATTAAGTAATCCAGAACAAACAGATCCAAAATTGATCTTCATTTATGGCCATAACTCTGACTAGTACATTGGAGACTGAAAACTCATCATATCAACCCTTTGTTCACTTCTCTTGCATCATAAATTTGAATGACTGGTCCACCCATTTCTTTACGACATAGATATCCTCTGCAGTCGATCATCACCTCTCGACCATACTGCGCCAGTAAACAAAATCAAATCAGGCAGATCAGCCGCCCAAGCATTAAATAACTAGTCTTTTGTCCCTAAAAGAACCCTTAAATAATTCAAATTTCTGGGAGCAACGGTTATTCAGGAAAATTTAAAACACAATCATCAATCTCTTCTCCTTCCCAGCAAATTGGGTGGTCTTTATTTAATCTCAACTGTAAACTTAATCTCACCCGGCAACCCATACTTAACCTTAAGTCATCTGGCAATTGCACAACTGAAGGCTATCTCTTAATCACTAAAACTTTCTCTTTACCTTGGTCTGATCAAGAGATCACATGAACAAATGTATTCGTGTGATCACCAGACATTTTATTGACCACTGGTTTAATTCTGAGAATACACATTGATCGCTCAATCACATCTTAATCAACGACTTAGATCCTATCTTGAAATGCTCTTTAATCATTAACCCATACACTTATTGGAGATTCAGCGACTGAAGAAACTCATGATCACTTGATATTTTAACTTAACCATGCCTGGTCTAGAGATTGCATGAACACTATGTTCGCCAAGTCGCCAAGTCTTTTACTAACTCAGGGTTTAATGCAGAGACTACACGACCACCATTGATTCTGATCATCATCGAACAGTTCATATTATATCTTTGAAAGTTACATGCCTTGATCATAAAATTTGGAGATTGGGCGACTGAAGGAAGACATAATCATTCGCTGAGTTGCCGAATGTTAGATCACTAACCACCAGAAATAGGAGAACACACGACCATTGTATTCGTTGGGTCGCCAGATAAAAGGACTAATAACTCAGGAATTTGGAGAACTGTCAAATGTCGTGTGACATCCCTTAGTTGCTAGATCACCAAATAAAACTTCTGAACATTTAAACATTACAAGAGCTAGCAAACAAAAGGAAATAAGACCACATGCAGACTTGAAAACTTAAGTGGCCAAAAAGGTAACGAAGAAATAGACTTTTGGCTAGTTTTTTTTTTTGTACTTAGACATTTTTTAGGAACCCTAGGACATGAAAATGGCCTATTTCTCAAACCTTTAAACTTGAATATATCTCTGGTTTTAGCATTTGAGCACGTGTACTTTTAACTGGACCTTGGACTCATGATAAACTACCACAGCTAAGGGCATAGGCCATGAAACGTCATATATTTTCTTCGCAGATTGAAACAAGTTGCAGTTAAGGTAAGACAACTTCCTAGGGATTTTTATAGGATGAGTCCATTTTCTTAGGATTTTTTGCATTGACAGGAAAATGGCCTAACAGTGGCTCTGTCTAGGGATGATGGGTAACATGTGCCCATGCAAGAATTCAGAACATTTGGAGGAACATACCACCTACTGGAAAAATAACTACAAAGAGCACTTGGACAAAAACCTACTAACAAAGGGAAAAACAAACAGAAAAGAAACACACCACACCAATATATACAAACCTAAATATTGTTCATGGAAGAAAATTACCTTCAACTGAAGTATTTTTTCAAGAATTGTCCATGAAAATTGTCCATGAACTGGCAATTCTTGAACATCACCATTGAGCTCTTTAACAATATAGGAGTCTGGTCCCCATTTTTCATGAATCATATATGGCCCTAACCAGATCGGATCAAATCTTCCATGCTTTCCTTTATCCTCCAATCTAGCATTCCAAATTAATACCAAGTCATTAGGTTCAAATCTCCTTTCTACAGCTTTCTTGTCATAAAAGTTCTTGACCTGCAACTGCAATTTAGCATTTTTTGAAGCTGATTCTCTTCTAGTTTCATCCAACCTGATCAAATCCTCAATTCTTAATTGCATTTCATCCTCTAAATCATCATAATATAACTGAACAAACTTGTACATTTCTAGCAATTTGTTCTGAGGCATCCTCACAATATTTATTCCATACACCAAGTCAAATGGTGCACATCCAATTGCCTTCTTCACAGTTACCCTATCAGCCCATACAGCTAATGGAAAGTTTGAGTTCCATGCCTTCTTATTCTTTTCAAGATTCCTTTTGAGAATCTTTATCAAACTCTTGCTGGATGATTCTGCCTGTCCATTTCCTTGTGGATAATAAGGTGAGGAATATGACATTTGGATTCCTAAACCTTCACATAATTCCTTGTATTCAACAGACTTGAAGCACATTGCATTATCATTGACAATCCTTTCAGGACATCCAAATCTTGTAACAATATTACTCAATAGGAAATCAGTCACCACCTTGCTAGTTGCATTCCTTGTAGGAATAACCTCTACCCATTTTGTAAAATAATCAGTGGCAACTAAGATCCAAGAGTGTCCCCCACTAGACTTGTTTGGTATTTCTCCTATAAAGTCCATTCCCCATTGTTGGAAAGGGGCTTGCACTTCCACTGGCCTTAGTGGTACATTTCCTGAAAACTTAAGCTTGCCAGAAAATCTCTGACAAGCATCACACTTTCTTACCAATTGTTTTGCATCCTTGAAGATTGTGGGCCACCAAAACCCTTCTCTTAGAATACTTTGAGTAGTGGTTTTTCCCATATAATGTCCACCACATATCCCCTCATGCATTTCCTTCAACAATTTGTCTTCCTGACATTCATCTACACATTTTAATAGAATGTAATCAAGATTCCTCCTCCACAATTTACATTTGATGATAACATATTTTATTGCTTGCAACTTTAGAGCTCTTTTCTTGCTATCATCCAATCCTGATGGAAACTTCATGTTCCTTAAATAATAGATAACATCTTGATACCAAATGCAATCATCCATATCACATGTGTAATCAATTTCAGCTTGATTTATCTGATTTGCATCAAGATTGGACTGAGCCATCAGTTTTGCCAATCCTTGACCTCTAACTAACTTGGTAATCTGAATATCAATATTAAACTCCTAGATTCTATTAATCCATCTACATCTCCTCCCAGAGACTTCCTACTATGAAAAGATGTCCTTTACTACAACATTTGGTACACGAGCAATCATAGTTGCTCCCATCAGATAGCATCTAAAAGCTTTCACAACCTTCACAAGTGCATATGCTTGTTTCTCATTGATATCATACTTTAATTCAGTAGCCTGCAAAGATTTACTAAAGAATGCAATAGGCTGCTCAAAACCTCCATTATTTTTCTGCAATAAAATTGCAGCAATAGTATGAAAAGATGCAAAAGAGAAAATGTGCATTGGAACATTATAATCAGGTGATTTAAGCACAGGTGCATCTTTGATTGCCCGTTTGATATTCTTGAAAGCTTCATCAAGATCACATTCCCACTTGATCTCAGATCCCCTTTTCAACATTTTGGATATTGGCCTAGTAACTTCAGCAAAGTTTGTAACAAATCTCCTTACGAAATTCACCTGGCCAAAGAAGGATTGAATTCCTTTAACATTTTTTGGCTTTTGAATCTTGTCAATTGCCATTACTCTTTCTGGGTCAATTCTTACTCCCTGCTTTCCAACTAGGTGTCCAAGCAACTTGCCTTCAGTCACACCAAATGCGCATTTCCTAGGGTTTAATGAAATGCCATATTCTAAAGCTCTTACAAATATCTTTTCTAAATGAGAACAATGATCCTCTTATTTTTTGGAATACACAGTTAAATCATCTTGATAAACAATAAGGAAATCATCTATAAACTCTGCAAAGGCAACATCCATTGCTCTTTGAAAAGTTACACCAGAATTTGTGAGACCAAAAGGCATCCTTTCATAAACATAGGTTCCCCAAGGTGTTGTGAAGTCTATCTTGAACCGTTCTAATTCTTTCACAATTACCTATTATAACCAAAAAAAACATCCATCATGGACATTAGGTCAGACCCATACACTCTTTGCAGCATTGCCTCCATGTTAGGAAAACAATAGTTGTCCTTCAGAGAAGAGATGTTTAAGTTCTTGAAATCCACACATAATCTAATGGCTCCATTCTTCTTCCTAACAGGAACTAAGTTTGACAACCAAGTGGAATGTCTTATGGGCTTTATGATTCCAACATCCCTTAACTTCATTAATTCTTCTTGCATTTTAGGTGCCAAAGTAGGATTAATTGGCCTTTGTTTTTGCCTGAAAATTCCTCTAGGCCTGTCTGGTCTCTCTTCTTAGTATTCATCTGAACTATGTCCTGACTATAAAATATAGTTTCTAAAACAATAAGTCCCTTGCAAACCTTGTTAGTTTTAAGCTATAGGACTTTGTTACCAAGGATAACTTATTTTCCTTCTACAATTTAAACCAGGGCCGAGCAATCTAATTCCTAGCCATGATACTTATCTTCACAATTCATAAATCTTAATATATCATGGTCATCTTCAAAGACTTGCCAGTTTTACACATTATTTGGGATACTAGGCCTAGCCTGAATTTCAACTTTAGAGACACCTGCAAATATAATGTCACTAGGATTGATTTCTATATTGGCTAACATGTAAGCCATCTTATTATTACTCCTATCCTTCCATACAATATTGAAGGCATCAAAACATTCAATCATGTCCAAACAACATTTCTATATTATTTCAACCTTTTATTTTTAGAAGCATATACAGATCTTACTTGTGACACAACTAACTCATAATCACCAATAACTTTTACACATTTAATTCCATGCTTGTGTGCCAACCTCAATCCTAGTAACAATGCTTCATATTTTGCTATATTATTGGTACAAGAGAAACTTAGTGTAAAAGAGAACTTGTAAGTATTTCCACCAAGACACTCATGGTCAATTCTTTCTCTGGATAGGCTGCTAATTTGTAGGGCATTACATTTATAGTCCCAATGACTGGCACCTCTCTCTGATCTATTGCACATCTTCCCTAGACTGTCTCAACTTCGAGGCCTAATTTTCCATGATCTTGAAAGGCATGACAGTATTTGACACACCTGAGTCAATCATACAATTCCTTAATTTCATTCCATCCACAATGATACTTAATAAAAATGGATCTATGTTTTCAAGGCTAACATTGACAGAGTTGTCTAGGTATATAGGTGGTATTTGAGATACCATCCCGTGAACTTCCACTTGCTTCATAACTTTAGCCTGGGACTCATTAGCATTACAAGAAACATTATTATTATGAACATTATCTACCCATGCTAGAGCCCTATCCTTATGTTCAGGGATCCTTAATAACTTTGACAAAGGAACCTTGATAGTTATCTGAGACAACACAGCCAACATATCAACATGGTCCGAAGAAGGAATCTCAGTCTGCACTACTTAGTATCCTTTTGTTTCTTGGACACATCAGTTGTAGTTGTCACTTTCATTTTTTCAATTTTAGCCATTGTACTAATTGGCTTCTCAACTTCCTTTTGATTGTCTTTGTCATGAAAAATAGATATCTTCACAGCTCCAAATCCCTTAGGCTCCCACTTCTTACCTTTCACATTTTAAAACTTCACTAAGTGATCATCCTTTGATTTGTTTCTAGTGGGTCCCTTGGAATTAGTGTCTTTTATAAATATTCCTGCAGCTTTTCCAGTAGTATCAATTGTTGTCATATTTCTAGTTTGCACTTGAGCTACTATCTCTGTAGTGATCCTAGCAATTTCTTCTTTTGAAGGTCTTCTCAAATTCACTGGCTCTAAGGAAGAAATCATGTTACATGTCTTTTCATTAATGTCTTCATTGTTAGAAAAGACCTCTTGATGGATTAGTGCCTTATTATGTCTCTTCAAGCACGTGTCAATTTCTTCATCAATATTAGAATCATCTTCATATCCCAAATATGAGGTTGTCATGTTACACCCAATATCATCATGAGTTTCTTCTTGATCAGGTTCTTCAAAACCATCATCTTGGTATGCAACCATGGACTGTGCAACCACACAATGCTCTGTAGAATGAGGAGACTGGAAAGCCATACACCATGGTGTATCCTCCATGACATTTACAAAAGCATTTTGTAAAGGATTAGGGACAACTTTGTCATTGTTTCCTTTTGTAGCAAGGACAATAGGTTTTCCATCTTTCCATTGGGTGTTGTAAGGATAATTCTGCCTATTGAAGTTATTATTGAAATGAGGCTTTTCTGTAACATGAACCCTATCATTTCTGATACTAGGTGCTTTTAAGTCATTTAGGGCATTTAGCACTTTATCCAACTTATCCTCTTCTTGCCTCTTACTTCCACCATTTCTTTCATTATCCCTTTTATATTTTTTGTCCCCAAATAACTTTGGGTCATCTCTTTTTCCACTCAATTTTCCTGATATTTTCATATTGTTCTCAATGTTGACAGCAATCCTAAAGGCATCTCTGAGAGTTCTAGGTTCTAAATGTCTCTCAATAAGTATCCCATCTTTCCATCAAAATCATTGAAATATGTAGTTAGGTAGATATTGTCATCTAATCTCATAACTTGAAACAACTTATGCATACCCTTCTGAAATCTCATGTTGAATTCAGCTGCAGACTCATTTTGATTTTTCCTTATGGTGTTAAATTCATTCAACATGAAACTAGCATTAGGCCTATCACCATATTGTTCTTTGAAGCATTTCTCAAAAGAATCCCATGTGTCAATACATCTGTCAGGGAGTCTCTTGAACCACTCTCTAGCATCTTCCACCAAAGACTGAACAAATAGTTTCATGACCACATCCTCATGTTCAACCTCATAGTCATTTAGCATATCAACAAATAACCTAAGGTGTTCTTCACAACTAATGGCATTGTTACCAGAAAATTTAGGTATTTTGTCTCTTATATCAATTGGGAAAGCATTTGGGTAGCCTGGTATTCCATCAAAGCTAATTTGCCTATACCCTTCTAATTGCATAGGTCTTCTTTGAAAAATTAAACTAGTGTTCCCACTAGGATTAACATTTACATCTACATTTCCACCTACTTGTACACTTGACTGTTGTTTAGGGTCGACATTTAACTTGGTAGATGAAGGAAGCAATGGATTATGAGTAGTAACATTACCAAGTGGAACAACATTAGAAGTTGTAGATGGCATACCTATTTCAGTAGTAGATGGTCCAAGATTATTTGTAGATGAAGCCTTCAAGAACTGGATCTTCCTTCTTTTCTGTGCAATGGAGGCTTCAATTTTAGCCTTCTCCAATTCTTTTGCTAGATCATCATCTTCCCTCCTTTTCCTTTCCATCTCTTTATCTTCACTTGAAATAGGTGGTGGGACTTTTGGTATTGCCACTGGCCCATTTATTTGAATCCACACCATCTTTTGTTTTCCCCTTTCATTAACAATAGCAGTAGGTCTGGTAATTTTACATTTATTTTTATCTTGAGGCTCAAAAGCATAACTTTGGACCTATCTAATCACAGGGCCCTCTTGCTCAAACTTATGGTCTTGAAATAGACGTTCTTTTTCACTTCTCAAAACATCAAGATCACCAAAAATTTCATGTTGCAAAGATTTAGGAGCAGAAGCAAGCATTTTGTTTCTCTCCTTTAGCTCATTAATCTTTCTAAGTAGAGACTCTCTTTCTATTAGTCCATTCATTGTTTCAGCCTCTCTTTCCTTTTGTAATCTTTTGTATATGGCATCTTTCTCTGCTAACTGTAGCCTCAATGCACCCAAATCAATTGGGTCTATCATAACATCTTCAGAGATTGATGATACATCCACATCAATGGGGTTTTGATATGGGAAGTGGACCCATCTTGGTCCCATGGATTTCCTTCTAAACATACCCTCATCTGGATCAAGATTTGGTCCAAAGCCCCTTTCTCTTGCCTGCACATCTTGACTTGTAGGTAGTAAGACTTTATCTTGAAATAATGCTTCTGGGGTATCATAAAAATTATCTCAAGAGTGGCCACTATCAGATTTAGAACTTTTATATTGTGACTCTTCCTCATTAGAAGATGCATGTAGCACCCTATTCCTAGCATTATTTTTTTCTCTAACAGGGGCACTAATAGATTCCCCATCTCTCCTGATCCAACTTTTCTTTCCTAATCTAGGTAATTCTTCTAAAGTAACCTCTGGATGCCTTTTGGAAAAATATATTGTATTCCTTCTTTTGTCCATGGTTTGTAGTTTGTAAAAACTGGTTCTTAACCCTTTGAGTCGCCACCCACCTAAATGGGAATATCTTAAGAAACAAACCTTAAGAAGCTTAAAAGAAAAACACAGATTGAGATAGGAGAAACACATGAATCTGCTAAAATTCCTTTTTATTTATACTGTCCCCAGTAGAGTCATCATTTCGTTGGTTCCTCTTCTTTCTACTTTCATATTTACACTATGATTGACAAACTAATGTCACTGACTCTATCACCACTCCAAACTTTGCAAGGAAAAGGGGCAATTAACAAGGATCAACTATATGATCCTCCTACACTTTGAGCTTAGTGCTCAAGCAGGTATACCTTTGATTCACTTCTTAAAGGAATCAACAAATATTATACATTTATATCCTTGACATACTGATTTAAAGATTTTATGATTTATATGCTTGATTGATGATGATGAACTACTTCCAAAGGACAAATTAGTGTCTTATCCTAGGACATAGAGTCACAAACAACATACAACAACTGAAATCCTAACTCAAACACACCCAAATATAGAATAAGTGCTTTGCCTATTATTCCTGTCACTCTCACACCTAAACATCAAATTCTCATTTAGCGAAGAATTCTTTGAGACTATCTTTAAGGATTTAATCCTGACTTTAGCAGGAACTGAAAGACAATTTCACAATATAGTTTGTATACCATACATAAACTTACTTTGTAACATTAACATATAAGAATTCAAGATCAAAACAAGAAGACATACACAAATCTGAGATTGGAATTCAAGTGTATTCTCATTAAAATTTGTAGAATCAATACATTGAAGAATGACAAAATGCTTAGAGAAAAACTCTAAATCCAAGCTCTCTCTATTCAATTCCCAAATTGACCATCAACCCCGCTGAAAAGATACAATCATCTGCAATATATAGTCACCAACTATCCTGGAATCCTCAAAAAGGATGCAACAAGCCTCAGATAGCTAGGATAGAAAACTAGGGTTTGCAACCACTTCATCAACCATATTCAATCTAGAATTTACTAAAGGGGAGAAAAACCAAGCAATCTGGAACAAACAGATCCAAAATTGATCTTTATTTATGGCCATAACTCTAACTAGTACATTGGAGACTAAAAACTCATCATATTAAACCTCTATTCACTTCTCTTGCATCATAAATTTGAATGACTGGTCCACCCATTTATTTACAACATAGATATCCTCCGCATTTGATCATCACCTCTGGACCATACTGTGCTAGTAAACAAAATCAAATTAGGCAGATCAGTCGCCCAAGCATTAAATAACCAATCCTTTTTCATTAAAAGAACCCTTAACTAATTCAAATTTTTGGGAGCAACAGTTATTCAGGAAAATAAAAAACACAGCCATCTATCTCTTCTCCTTCCCGATAGATCGGGCAGTCCTTATTTAATCTCAACAATTAACTTAATCTCACCCGGCAACCCATACTTAACCTTAAGTCATCTGGCGATTGCGCGACTGAAGGCTATCTCTTAATCACTAAAACTTTCTCTTTACCTTGGTTTGATCAAGAGATCATGTGAACAAAGGTATTCGTGTGATCGCTAGACATTTTATTGACCACTAGTTTAATTCTAAGAATACGCACTGACCACTCGATCACATCTTAATCAACGACTGAGATCCTATCTTGAAATGCTCTTTAATCATTAACCCATGCACTTATTGGAGATTTAGCGATTAAAGAAACTCATGATCACTTGATATTTTAACTTAACCATGCCTGGTCTAGAGATTGTGCGAACATTGTGCTCACCAAGTTGCCAAGTCTTTTACTAACTCAAGGTTTAATCCAGAGACTACGTGACCACTGTTGATTCTGATCATCATCGAATGGTTCATATTATATCTTTGAAAGTTACATGCCCTGATCAAAAAATTTGGAGATTACGTGACTGAAGGAAGACATAATCATTTGCCAAGTTGTCGAATGTTAGATCACCAACCACTAGAAACAAGAGAACAGGCGACCATTGTATTCGCTGGGTCACCAAATAAAATGACTAACTGCTTGAGAATCTGGAGAACTGGCGAATGTTGTGTGACATCCCTTAGTCGCTAGATCACTAGATAAAACTTGTGAACATTTAAACATTACTAGACCTAGTGAACAAAAGGAAATAAGACCACATGCAAACTTGAAAACTTAAGTGGCCAAAAAGGTAACGAAGAAATAGACTTTTGGCTAGGTTTTTTTTTTTGTACTTAGACATTTTTTAGGAACCCTAGGACATGAAAATGGCCTATTTCTCAGACCTTTAAACTTGAATATCTCCTTGGTTTTAGCATTTGAGCACGTGCATTTTTAACTGGACCTTGGACTCATGATAAACTACCATAGACTAAGGGCGCAGGCCATGAAACATCATATATTTTCTTCACAGATTGAAACAAGTTGCAATCAGGGCAAGACAACTTCCTGGGGCTTTTTACAAGATGAGACCATTTTCTTAGGATTTTTTGCATTGACTAGAAAATGGCCTAACACCAACAATGTTGACTTGAGTCTTCTTAGATCCTTAACTTAGTTGATCTTTTCATGTTCTATATTCTAGATGTTTTATATTTATTTATTGTCTTAAATTATTAATTTTAATTTTTAAATATTTTTTAAAATAAAATTCGCAAGAGCCACTAAAATATTTATTTTGTTTTTTAAATTAATTAAAAAGTAGTGTGAAATCAATTGACTTAATCTCATCTCCCATGCTACCTAGTATCTCAAAATTTTCTTCAAAATATATCTAAAAATTTAACTTATATTTATTTTATAACTATTTATAAAATTTAAAATTTACAACAATATAAACATATCAATAAAAATATAGCTATTTTTTTAAAGATATCTTGCTAAAAATTTAAAATTTATCATAATTTAAACATAATAATAAAAAGTTATAAAAGTCAATATAAACATAATAATAATTTTTAAAAAACTTACAATTACTTGTAAAATGAAGTAAGTCACTTCGATAATTGTGACAGGTGAACTATACAGACATCGACAGTGTGTTAGAGAATTAGATGCACATCGCAGACGATGGGGGCATGGCACTAGACTAGTGCAAATATGTTTCATCGTAGCCGGTGCCCAAAAGTTTGGCACCGGCTATCTAGCCATATCATTCGATATGGCTAGATGTCCGTACTCAATGCTCTGCAGTACTAAGTGAGACTTGTCAAGGGTACCATGCAGTTTTGAATAAGGAAACACTATTTAAAGAATTTGTTAAGTTCAAACATTTTACACTTAGATTAAATCAATACTTTTTTTTAAATTTTAAAAATTATTTAATTTTAGTTTCTTTCTTTTTAATTTTCTATCTATTAGTTTTTACTATTTTTTAAGATCATATTAATAAATAATAAATATAATTGTATTATTTGTATCATAAATATCACAATAACTTTTCAATGTTTGTAGCCAAAATAGTTTTGCTTTGTCAAAATTGTAAAAATGTGACTCTAAATAGACAACTCCTTTTTTTATGGAAAAACAAAATATGTGTCTCAGAGTTTTGCATCTTCTTTTCGAGGGAAGTGGGGTCCCCTTTCTCAATTAGAGAAGGAAGATGGGTGGCATTGTGTGATATCAAAATGGGAAAAAGAGTGGAAAGGAGGGGTGATCTGGGTTATTGGAAAAATAGGTAGAAACTAAATGGGCATCCTCAACACCTAGTCATCCCTCTACTCTACAATGAATTCCAAAGCCTACAAAAAGAGGAGGAAGGTTCAATAAAACCGGTTCCTGATCAAAGAAGGAGGTCTTTAGAGAGGATTCGAGTAGAAAATCAAAGAAATTGGGGAAGTGTTCATTCTCAAGCCAATACCCTCTGGCATAAAAACCCCGTTGATATGAACCTACCGAAAAGATCAGGTCATCCTTCAATAAACCCTAGGGAGATTAAGACTGTAATGTCGAAGGAAACCCTAATTACTCAAAAAATGAAAGGTATTGAGAAGGTATTACCAATAATTGATTCAAAAGATAATATAATAGTGGAGTGTAGGGACAGAGTAGTAGAAGCATCACAAAAAAATTGTTAGAAATATAGTGTCATTGCAAGATGGAACTGTCATGGAATCCCAACAAAACAAATAGAAAAATGGTTATAAGAGGCCTATAAACAGTTAAACATAATGATATTATTGGGAAATTTTCTTTATATTGCTTGTCCAATGGATCTGAAGAATAAGATTTTAAAACAATATTCACCTAGATTTAGAGGTAATGGTTTTAAATTTATAGACTTGAAGCCCAATTTCAACCCTAAAAACTTAGAGAATTTCATAATAGAAAGAGCAATCTTGTTTCCTAATTTACCAATGGAATTAGTAAATAAATGAATAATTAGAAAGATAGGTAATATAATGGGAAATTTCGTAGGAATGGAGGAAGGAAAATTTGTGAAAAGCTAATGTAATTAAGGTGGTTGAAATGGATATAAACATTGAGGGATTATAACTAGTAGAGGTTAGTAATAAGAGTCCTCATACCTTATTCATCTAGTTTTCTTTAAGGGTACTCTTTTGGAGGAAGAAACCTTAGAAGGGGAAGGAAACCCTAGGATAGCAAATGTTGAAGCAAAGATGGAAGTGGAATTCCTAGAAAACCAGGGAGGGTTTGTAATCTAGAGGAAAAATAAGGAGGGAGAAGTAGAAGTGGAAGAAGGGGAAATTGTGGAAACACAAATTATTGACATAGATCGAGAATATGAGGGAAATATGGATTGAAGAGGAATCAACTGGCAGGTGCGGGAAGAGAGGTGGTAGAGAATGTAGAAAAGAACCTCAAAGAAAATAATGAGGAAAATAGCATAAGGATTACTAGGGAAGAAAAAGATAGGGAGGAAGAAGTAGAAGATATTACTATTGACCAATGCAAGGAATCCTTAAGAGATATTTTGGATCAAACAAAAAGGATGAGGAAAGAGGTTAATCGAGAGGTAAGTTTTACTAAGGAGAACACTTTTGAAGAAGTATGGAAAGAAGAAGTAAGATTGAGTGAATTCAATAACGAAAATGACAAAGAACTGATTACCATAGAGAGGGCAGAGATAGAGGAATTGACTGAGTTTTTAGGCTTGGATCTCATTGAAGAGGATAGAGGATTGACTAGAAGAAATCAAGATATGTTAAGTAGAATGGTGGATGCTTTAAATGTGGAATCGATAGAAGAACTTGGGAAGGAAGTGGGAGTAATAGAAGACCGGATTATAATTAACAATCCAGTAGGGGAAATGAAAGAAAATACCGAATTGAAAAGTTTGGAGAATGAGGCTTCTTACTTAGGTATTTTCATCAAAGAAGAAGGAAAGGAGAAGGCTGATTGCACTAAGGAATCCAAAAAAAGGGGAGAAAGTCTCTAAATGAGCTAAGAAAAAAAGATTCATTGGCGATAGGACAAGCCAAAATCACCACACTATATGGAGGGAAGGGGAAGGACCTTCCCATAGGGCAATGAAGGTGATCACATGGAATGTTAGGGGACTTAATGCCCCTAACCAATTTCATTATGAAACACTATATATAAGATTTTAATAAAAATGATGACAAATACATTAAAAACCTTACTCCCATAAATAATATCTGAGGAACAAACGGGCTTGTGCCAGGTAGATCTATTTTGGATGGAGTAATTATTGTCCAAGAGGCAATTCATAGTGTCTAATGCAATAAAACCCCTAGTATGTTGATTAAGCTTGACATAAAAAAAGCCTACGATAAAGTGGACTGGAGATTCCTTTGCAAATGCTTGAAGGCCTTTAGCTTTAGCTTTTCTAAACAATGGATTAATCTTGTGTTTGAATGTATTTCTACACCTAGAATTTCTATTTTAGTAAATGGAACCACAAAAGGTTTGTTTGAAATGTCTAGGATTCTACGTCAAGGGGACCCTCTATCATCTTTCATGTTTATTATTATGGTAGAAGCCCTAGGGAGATCAATGAATGGGGAAAGAGAGGAGGAAATAATTAAAGGGATTAAAATCACTAGTGAATTAGAACCAACCACTCACCGAAAATTTGTGGACAACACAATGATTTATGGGAAGGAAAAAATAGAACAGGCTAGGAATATTACAAAATTATAAATAGAATATTTAGAGGCATCAAGTCAGCTTATTAAAAGAGACAAGTCAAAATAATTTTCTTTAACATAGAAGCAAATCTAGAAAGAACAATTTTGAATATCTTGGGTTTTAAGAAAGGAGAACTACCTAGAAAACACTTAGGTCTCCCATTAGATAAGGGGAGGAAACCAATAGATTTGAGGAAAGATGTCTTGTCTAAGGTAAAAAATTGAGTGGCATCGTGGAAAGGAAAATGGCTCTCAACAGCCAAGAGAGTGACAATGTTGAGATCTTTCCTTTTTGCTATCCCTATTTTTCAGATGTCATGTTATAATATACTGATGGAAATTAGGAATAAATTAAATCACAAATTGAGAATGTTCTTTTGGCAAGGTTCAACAGAAGAAAAAAAGATTGGCCTTAAAACCAATATCTCAAAACTACTCATGAATAAAAAAAGACATGATGTATAGTTGCAAAATGATAGTTTAAAATACAGAGTGTTATATGTCTATGTTTTTGTTTCAAGTTTTGACAGTTTAGACATCTAGTGGGCATACAAATTCCTAGAGTTCCCAGTGTAGAAACCTAGGCTTTGATACCAAGTGTAAAGCCCTGCCAAGGAACCCAAGAGAATTTAACCTAAAACATGTTGCTATGTTTACAAAAAAAAAATTTCTTAAGAGTTTATAAAATAATAATGATAATAATGTGAAAGAAATACAATATAAGATATAAAAAAGTACATAAGTAAAACTCAATTACAATTAACAATTCTCAAGGGTCCCATGACGTAGAATTACAAATTACAAATTAAATATTTTAGATTAAGTATAATTACAAATAACTCACATACTAATGAATAACAAGGACATCCAATACGTTTCTAATAACTGGTTAATGGTGGAGACATCGAGTGGGAAAGGGATTTAAAATTTTAATGGCCAACCTAACCATGGCAAAGCCCCTGCTACTAGTTTGGGTGGGGGAACATCACCCTCGGTTACCATTGCAGGTGGGGTTCCACAAGCTACAGGGTCTTCCAGTCTTGTTCAAAAAGGCCAGAAGTCAACCAAGGAGGTTGAAGATGAGATTAATGTTGACAAAAGAATATGTGGTGTTGGTGGGCCTTTGCTAGATGTAGTGGATCTCAAGGGTGGGAATGTTCTATCTAAAGCTCATGAGAAGAAGCAAGCATCTACTGGTAAGCGGGCCTCTCTATTTGGGGTGAAGCCCACAAGAAAATCCTCTTTCCTAGATATCAATGTTATCTCTAATCCAACTAAGGGAGTGTTTGTGATTATCATTCCTGATGCGATGATAGATCACTCGGTTTCATCGATGGCTCTTATTTTGATTGGAAATTTTGCAAGGCCGTGGCCAAACATTGATGTAGTTAGACTTTATGCTCAAAATAAATGGCTCGTTAAGGGTCAAGTGGATATTGCTTCTATTCCTAAAGGTTTCTTCACTTTTTAATTCATTAATGGTCATCATATACTATTTTGAATTCACTAGGTACTGATACTCTCCATCAATAGACTATACTCTCTCCAACTCCATGGTCACCTCACTCAACTACAGTTACGACTCTTGGAGAGCCAATTGGGTTCTCTCCAACACCTCATAAGTCACCTCAAGATCATGGGTGAGCTCAACCACCTCCTCCTCTTTCCCTAACAATGTCTCATAACAAGTGCTACCCCACTCGAGAAGGTAATCCCTATCAGCTACCAACTGTAAATAATTATGCTTCAAGATCTTGACAGTCTCTTGAAGTGAATGAATCTCTACTAGGGAAAGAAAACTACCACCATGCTCATCTGACATAGGAGAACCCCAACCAAATATAGCTAACATATGGAAAATAACATCATAATTCTCAAGAGCTAAAGAAATATCACTATCGCTCAGCTTCATCTATCTAGTCACATGATGTCTCTACATACCACGGCTCCCATGTATGCTCCCTGACTCATTAACTGCACTATGATAGGAATTTGTATCCAACTCCTCACCACATGATCACTAAAATCATGTGCACTAATAACCTCGTACATGTCCATCAATGAGGTACTGCAAATAACTCATCTGAAGTGGAATTTGCTGCTATGTCCAACTCCTCGCAAATCTCTACTTCCTCTTCAACTGTAACTCCTTGTAAAACATGATTTTGGGACCTATCATCATCCCATAACAAATCCGCTTCATCACTCAATGTCTGACATGATAATCCAGACTCACTACAACATGAAACATACTCATACAAATCATCAGAGGTTCCCATAACACTAGTATCCACATCATCTAATTGAGACTCCTCTGCTATCTCATATTGATGCATACATGACTCAATGCCATTTTAATCAACATCACTATGACATTAATATACATCACATAACTCCTCTCTGACACTCAATACATGATTTTCATCACTAGGTAACTTCATGCTCTCATCCTCCACATAGGAGAAGATTGTTGTCTCGTGCACTGACTCATCATTATGACTTTTTCCATAAAAATCAAAACTATTTGAACTCATATTCTCCTCACAGTATTCAAATACAACCCCATCATCTAATGAGTCAGAACCCATAGTGGCATCATAAACACCATCAACATGATCAAATAAGGGATTCTTGTCCTGAAAATCAAACCTTGTATCACTCACATTTTCAATACCACTAACTGGTGTGAGGCTTCCATCAAGGGTAGTCAACATGTCATCATTATTTTCATGTTCACTAACTCTGGTCTCATCAAGAGGTCAGGACTTAGTTTTATTGTAATGTAGTAAATTAGTCATATATGTGTGTCCCTGTGAAGAGTCACCAACATCATGTATACATGGTGGACTAGTGGCACCCCACAAAGCACGAGATCAACTCCACAATGATTAGTAGCTGCTGAAAATTCATCCTAAAGATTTTTGGATGTCTCACCTGTGAAAAAATCTTGGTTTTCTTCTTTCTTTCTCTGGGAGGAAGACTTTTTGAAAAAGGAAACCATAAACCTAGTGGCCCTGTCAACACTTGTCACGGATTTGAAAGTTGTTTATTTAGCCTTTCCTATTTTTGCCTCAATTTGTCCATTTCATTTATCGGGACACCTTTTTATTTTCTGAAATGTGACACACTGCTCAATTGGTTTCCATATTTATTGGATTTCCTATATTTGTCCATGATTAAAATAATTTGTGAGAGTGTTGATCAGTCATAAATCAAGGATGGGAACTTAAAATTTCTAGCCCCACAGGATGGCAGAAAACTGCTCTGATACCACTGTAAGAACCCTTGCTGGTTCTAACTATGAAAAACACAAAATTGCTTCACTTCTTAAATGTTTGACATTTTATCAAATAGTTGGTATGCAATGTTAAGAGTTTCAATTTTTGGGTGTGTATCATTTTCTTTCTTTGGCTAAATAATTTTGCAATTCAAACATATATAAATACATGAAATCATAGTACAAGTTACAATGCATCAATTTCCTTCAAATCATTTATCATTTATTTCTATGGAATAAAATAAGACTCTACACATGGAGCTACATTAATTTAATTATAGTGTGATGGAACTTGTAGCTGCAAGCATGCACCATTATCAACTAATATTGCTAACGTTGCCCCTTTAGAATGATTTTTGACTAATGTCTTGGATGGGAGAGAACATTTGGAGGCATCTTCAATCAAAAATTATATCTGCCAACTCTCAAATGTTGACTAGGAAATTCCAATGCAACCTCTATGTATGTGGTGGCTCTCATAAGTCACTCTATAGTTGTCTATACACAATAAATAAATCCAAGTGATGGTTGTGATCTATAAATGGTGACATTTCCCTAACCACGTAACAGTTCTTGGAATGAAATGCTAATTTTCCATACCAATTTTGACCTTTGTTTCAACACAATTATGGTCTCTAAAATAAGACCATCATCAACACAATTCACTTGGCATTTAGCAAGCTCAAAGTGCAAACAAAATTAGAGACATTTCTTCTCAACTTGAAGAAATTACAAACCCTCACATTTTCTTTCATCAAAAGAAAATATCAATATCCTAGAATGAATTGCTTTTGCACAAAGCATTGCTTTTATAATAAAATATATCTTCTTCAAGACACCAAAGGGAAAATAGTTTCTCTCACACACTTTTCACTTAAATGCTCTTTTCTAAATATACTTAGGCACATATTTAAATAATATAATTTATTAACTCCCTTTGGCTCCAAAAATGACCTCTTCATCAATATCATGATATTTTGACACACAAGGTCATTGTTTTCTATGCCCAAGATTTAAAATTTTTCAACCCGGTTCCAATGAGCTGAGAAACTAAGGTGACCAATATACAATACCAACAAAAATAGCAATCTTCTAGTGTATTTAATTAAATAATAATCATAAT
>BSBK01002439.1:652500-702500 GCA_027943335.1 Chamaecyparis obtusa | reverse complement strand
ACAAAACACAGAAAACATAGAGGGTTTTCGACACTTTGAACAAATTTTTTTTTTTGGAAAAAAGGACTGTGGCCAAAAATGAATGACAAGAAATTTTTTGGGCAACAGTAACTAGTTACTATTTTTCACTCTTCTGAAGTGAGCCCTGTTAGGAGCCAACCCAGTTAAAGGTTACAAAACACACTGTTAGGTGTGACCTTGTTAGAGGATTTAATCACCCTATTAGGAGTGGCCTTGTAAGAGGTCTTGAAACAATTCAATAGAACTGTCACCTTCTTAGAGGATTTACAAAATGGCTATTAAACCAACTCGGTTAGGAGATTTTGAAATCACTGCTACAATGGTAAGAAAGTAACAATGAAGTCACCTGAATAATGATGCAACTGAATTGTTGATTACAGATCTCTGTTCTGCTTCACTAGATCCTTCTTGATCAAATATATCTCTGCTGCTCTTCAAGGATATCTAATCATCCTTCAAAATTTGCTCACACTTTTCTTCTTTTCACTTGCACACACTTTTTAATTCACAACTTGACCTTCTATATATACCATTCGGATTGTCCATTCAGATTGTCAAGTCGGCACTAATAACATTACTAATCATTACAACAGTCGGTTGGAATAAACAAACTTTATTTCTCAAAATAACAAATTCCTTCACTGGGCCGACCTTGCTTGGTAAACACTAATCCGAAGAGATTTCCTTTGGTGATCGAGAGAACTCGGTAAGCACTATGAATTCTGTAACATCCTTTGGAGACCAAGTGAACTCAGTAAACACTAACTTTCCTTTGATAACCATGGAAGCTCGGTTAACACTGTTTTCTGCCATATTTTTCTTTGATGCCCGAAATATCTTGGTAGATACTAAAAACCGCTTGCAAACCAACTGAGCTTGATAAATACTGGGAACTGCTTTGTTGACCGACTGAGCTCGGTAAATGATATGACATTTGTGTGACATCAAAGACAACAGACAATTAATCCAACAATCTCCTTCAGACATTTGTATCCAACAATCTCCCTCTTTGGCATTGATGGCAACACAACATGTCATAGCACAATGAAATTTCATAGAAAACATAGAGTAACGAACATATCCTTAGCTTCATTCTAATTCTCATCTATGAGAACTCCTTCTGTCAACAAACTTCTTTTTTTGACTGAAAACTCTCCAAGAAAACTCTTAGAAATCTTAAGAAATTTCTTGAAGTATGACAGCAAACTCTCCCTCTTTGACAACACATGCCAAAGACAACACATACCAGGTGGATAGTAATGTACCTTGAGTACTGATTCATATGCAATGATTCCTTGACTAAGCTACATCAACTGACTAATCTTCAATATGCTATGGTTGATGCATCACTAAAACTTCATTTAGTGAGCCTCGGATAGGGGAATGACCCCTAACTTATCTCTTAGATACAAGAATGCATCCTTAGGTAGTGGCTTGGTGAATATATCTGCAATTTGTTCTTTTGTATGAATATATTCCAATTTGATTTCCTTGTCCTGCACCAATTCTTTGACAAAGTGATATTTTATAGCAATGTGCTTGGTTTTGGAATGCATTACTAGATTCTTTGAAATATTTATTGCACTTGTATTATCACAAAATATAACAATTGGTTCTTTGATCTCAACCTTCATGCCTTCCAATAACTATTTAAACCAAACAATATTAGAGCAGTTTACTACTGCAGCAACATATTCTACCTCTGCTGTGGATTGGGATGTGCAATTTTGCTTTTTACTAGTCCAAGATACCAACCTCTTGCCAAGAAAGAATGCTCCACCACTTGTACTCTTTTTATCATCAATGTTTCCGGCCCAATCAGCATCAGTAAACACTTTTAAGTCCAGATTGCCTCCAAATTTATACCACAAGCCATAATCTTCAGTTCCTTTCAAGTATCTCTATATTTTTTTGATTGCCATCATATGATTTTCTTTGGGTTTTGCTGAGAATCTTGCTACAATACCAACTACTAAGGCAATATCAGGCCTTGTATGAACTACATACTATAATTTTCCAATCATTGATCTGTATAAGGTATGATCTACATCTTTTGAATCATCATCTTTTGTAAGCTTTAGTCCTATACACATGGGTGTACCAACTGGTTTTGCATCTTCCATACCAAACTTCTTAAGTATTTCCTTGATGTATTTAGACTGAGTAATGTAGATACCATTCTTGCTCTGCAGAATTTGAAGACCAACAAAAAACTTTATCTGACCAAACATAGACATTTCAAATTCTTTGTTCATTTGCTCTAAAAATTCTTTGCACTGATCATCATTACCTGTAAACACAGTATCATCCACAAATATTTCTGCCAAAACAATTCTATTATCTAGTCCTTCTTTGATGTATAAACTATTGTTATCATTAGCTCTTTTGAAACCAATCTGAATAAGATAGTTATATAATCTTTCATACCATGCTCTAGGGGCTTGTTTCAGACCATATAATGCTTTGTGTAACTTGCAGACCATATCCTTTTTGTCTGGATCAACAAAACCTTCAGGTTGCTCAATGTAGACTTCTTCATCAAGAATACCATTGAGAAATGCAGATTTTACATCCATCTGATATACCTTAAATCCTTTATGTGCTACATATGCAAGTAGAGTTCTTACACCTTCTAATCTTGCAACAGGAGAAAAATTCTCTCCATAATCTATACCTTCTTCTTGAGAATACCTTTTACACACTAATCTAGCTTTGTTTCTAGATACTTGACCATCTTCATTCAGCTTGTTTCTGAATACCCATTTCGTTCCAATTACATTTTTGTCTTTAGGCCTAGGTACAAGAGTCCATGTCTTTTTTTTCTCTATTTGTTCTATTTCTTCATTCATAGCCTCAATCCAACTTTCATTTTCCAATGCATTTTTAACATTTCTAGGTTCAAAATTAGCAAGTAAACATGTACCTTTCAATTTACTTCTTGTCATAGTACCATCTGATTTGTTTCCAATAATCTGATCTGGTGTATGATGCTTCCTGACATACTTGGCCAATACAGGTTCCTTGCCTCTTGAATGAGTTATATTGTCATTTTCTTGAATTTCATCTTCAGGTTCAGTTTGCTCGAGCTCGGTAGATATTTGCTCAGTAGCTTCAGGCTGAGACTTGGTTTCTTGTGACTTGGTTTGAACTTCTTCTTGTGACTCGATTACTATACTGGGCTTGGTAGATGTATTTTCCTTATTGACAAATGTGTCTGGCAATGTATCAGGTTCAATGTAAAGAAATCTTTTGTAATCCTCTAGTTCCTTTTTTCTTTCTTCTTCAGTCTTTTCTGCAAACTCATCAACTTTCACATGTGCACTTTCTATGATTTTGTGAGTAGACAAATTCAGACATCTATATGCTTTACTTTTGTAAGAATATCCCAAAAATATTCCTTCATCACTTTTTACATCAAATTTTCCTTTTCTAGATTCTTTTAAGATGTAACATTTACTACCAAATACTTTCATGTAACTTACATTGGGTTTATAGCCATACCATAACTCATAAGGAGTTTTGAATGTGTCTTTCCTCAACTAAATTCGGTTCAAGGTATGAACTGCAGTGCTAATAGCTTCCTTCCAGTATTTCATAGCAATTTTCTTTTCAATCATTAGAGTCCTCGCACAATCCATGATAGATCTATTCCTTCTTTCAACTATTCCATTATGCTCAGGAGTTCTTGGGACTGATACCTATCTTTTGATTCCTCTTTCAATGCAAAAATTATTGAATTCATGGGAGATGAATTCACCAGCTCTATCTGATCTTAAGCACTTCATTCTTTTTCCTGTTTCCTTTTCTACTCTTGCCAAATACCATTTTCATTTCTCAAATGCTTCTGATTTTTCTCTTAAATACATAACAGTCATCATTCTAGAGTAATCATCAACAAAGAGAATAAAGAATTTTTCTCTAGTATAGCTTTCAATTCCAATAGGTCCACATAAGTCAGTATGCACAATATCCAAAATATCTTCAGACTGATAGTTTTTACTTTTAAAGCTAGTCTTTCCCATTTTACCAATCTGACAATTCTTGCATAGACCAACATCAAGTTTCTTCAAAGTAGGAATACCTCTTACTTTCTTGAATTTTCTTATTTTCACCATATTGTCAAAATTTACATGACATAACCTTTTGTGCCATAACCAAATTTCTTCAATTTGAGCAATAAAACATGAGCATTCACCAAGATCAAGATAAAATAGGTTACCTTTGGTTTGTTTTCCTGAACCAATCAGTTTTCCTTTGTCATCCAGCAGTCTTGCTTTTCCATTCATGAATTCAACCTTGAATCCAATGTTGATTAGTTGTGCTACACTTAGAAGATTATGCTTTAGTCCTTCAACCCAATATGCATTATCACATATAAGTTCTTTGGTTAATGAAATTCGTCCTCTTCCTTTTATACAACAAGGTTTATTGTTTCCAAACCTTACATTACCACCATCATAGTCTTCAAGGTGTTCAAACTTTGTTCTGTCACCAGTCATATGATGTGAGCATCCACTATCTATAATCCATGTATCATCTTTGCTTATATGAGAGATAAGTGCCATCTCATCTTCATCATCATCAGATTCATCTTTTACAGCAATGAAGACAATTTCTTCTTCACTATCATCAAAATCCTTAGCCAAAAAACATGTTTTCTTACCTTTATCCTTGAATGACTTGAAATTCTTCTTGCCATTGTACTTGTGACCTTTTTTCTCATCCTTGCTTTGCTTGTTTGGGCACCTAGCTGCAATATGACCAATTTCTTCACATGAAAAATAGATTAAAGGAGTTTTACCTTTGTATTTACCTCTGCCTCTAATATATTTCTTTGCAAGTAATGCTTCAATAAATTCAAGATCACTATCTGAACTTTCCTCTGATTCTTCTTCACTTTCTGACTAGATTTTCTTGCCCTTCTTAAGTGAAAGTTTGGCCTCAAATGCTGATTCAATATTTTTAGAAGTTGGAACATAGTTGTCATAGTTATCTAATTCAAAAGCTGTCAACCTTCCAACTAAGGCATCCAAAGTTATATTGTGATTTTGTTCACATCTTCTTTCTTGAATAGCAGATACTCTTATTGCATAGGTAGGAAGAAATGTTCTAAGAACCTTACTTATAACAGTTTCATCATCAATTTTTCCTTCAAAAGATTTGATTGCACTAACACTCACCTGGATCCTTTCAACATATTTTGCAATGTTTTCATCTTCTTTCATCTTCATCTGATCAAACTGTCCTCTTAGGCTTTCTGCTTTGGCTCTCTTCACATTGTCATCACCACCATAAATTTTCTTCAGCTTGTTCCACATTTCATAAGCAGTTGTGCAGTCTTTGATCTCATCAAATTCTTCATAGCTAAGAGCTGATGCAATGTCTATCATCATGGTGTTATGGTTCTTTTTCTCTGCAATGTCTTCAACAGTTAATGTGCCAGTAGGAACTGTATATTCTTGATCAATATATTTGCATCCTGAATCACCAATGGAAGCCAGATGAAGTCTCATGAGACCTTGCCAAGCTGAAAAGTTATCTATGTTAAGCCTTGGAATTTCTCTCTTGTAAGACATCCTGATCTTTAGCTTAGGTCCTTGAAACCCTTCCTGCAAGCACCAAAAGCTCTGATACCAATTGTTGGAAATATAGATGGAGTAACTGAGAGGGGGGGTGAATCAGTTAACCACAAAAATATTACCATAGATCCCATAGATTTTTTATTAAATCATTTACTGTTGTTATACTGAAAACTCGGTTATTGTAGTGAGTATTAATTATAACTGTTCTTAAGCATTCATCAGTGATTAACATACATGAATAAAGAAAGTATCATGAACACAAGAGACACCAGATTTAATGTGGAAACCCAATATGGGAAAAACCACCAATGTAACTAGTTACTATTTTTCACTCTTCTGAAGTGAGCCTTGTTAGGAGCCAACCCGGTTAAGGGTTACAAAACACACTGTTAGGTGTGACCTTGTTAGAGGATTTAATCACCTTATTAGGAGTGGCCTTGTAAGAGGTCTTGAAATAATTCAATAGAACTGTCACCTTGTTAGAGGATTTACAAAATGGCTGTTAAACCAACTCGGTTAGGAGATTTTGAAATCACTGCTACAATGGTAAGAAAGTAACAATGAAGTCACCTGAATAATGATGCAACTGAATTGCTGATTACAGATCTCTATTCTGCTTCACTAGATCCTTCCTAATCAAATATATCTCTGCTGCTCTTCAAGGATATCTAATCATCCTTCAAAATTCGCTCACACTTTTCTTCTTTTCACTTGCACACACTTTTTAATTCACAACTTGACCTTCTCTATATACCATTCGGATTGTCCATTCAGATTGTCAAGTCGGCACTAATAACATTACTAATCATTACAACAGTCGGTTGGAATAAACAAACTTTATTTCTCAAAATAACAAATTCCTTCACTGGGCCGACCTTGCTTGGTAAACACTAATCCGAAGAGATTTCCTTTGGTGACCGAGAGAACTCGGTAAGCACTGCGAATTCTATAACATCCTTTGGAGACCGAGTGAACTCAGTAAACACTAACTTTCCTTTGATAACCATGGAAGCTCGGTTAACACTATTTTTTGCCATATTTTTCTTTGACGCCCGAAATATCTCAGTAGATACTAAAAACCGCTTGCAGACCGACTGAGCTCGGTAAATATTGGGAACTGCTTTGCTGACCGATTGAGCTCGGTAAATGATATGACATTTGTGTGACATCAAAGACAACACACAATTAATCCAACAATCTCCTTCAGACAATTGTATCCAACATTTGTTATGGTAGGGTAAGAGGGTTGGACAATGACCCTAAGTCTTGGAAGCCCTTTTTACCACCACTTCTCCCCCTTTACATGTGTTTTGTTCTTCCAAGATGATTTCTCGACTTCCTCATCATCAGGTTTACACATCATCAAGTGGGTATCTATAAAATTACCACCATAATCTCACACGTCTTCTCAGCTTTCTAACCATATAACTTCTTCTATTTTGGACAACATTAGCATAGTAAACTTTAATTTTCTTTACCAATGTCTTCACAGTTATCAGATACGTATGTCTACCATTCTTAATAACTTTTGATCTACTTGAACAAATTCAAAATAAATTACATATTATTGTTCTAAACTTGATTCTATACACTTTTTAAAAAGAAAGTTTGCATTTTTTATTATTTTGATGCAAGTTATGCCCAACACACGAACATACACCTTATTTTTAGGATGCAACCACTTCAAAAAACCATAAAAAAAATACTCAATAGAAAATTATTAAAAAATACATAACTTCTAGCTCTCACTCTTACCTATCATTCTACCAAAGGGTTTTGCAAAATGCTAAATCTAACTATATCTTTGTGAAGCACACGAAATATACTATGTTTATATTTTTCTGAAAAAATCAATAATAGTTTTTCGTGCACAACAAGGTTGACCCTCTTAATCTTATCCATTTTTAAAAAACCTTAGTAGTTTAGAAACTAGATTTAGAGTACTGCAATTCTTATTCTTTTCACAACTCCTAATTTTGAGTGCATGACCCTAGAATTTCCCTTCAAAGTTCAGGTTTACGTAATTTCAGAAAAGAAAAAAAAAGTGACCACTTATACCCCCCTTTTTGCACACCATCTTGGTGCATTTATCCATACCACATTTATAAAAAATTTAAGTTTTTTACATTTGACTCGTCTTTTCTTACATAGTTACAAGTTATATATATTGTATCCTAACTTCTAAATTATAGTCTTCTTGGAGTTGTGATATGAATTGTATTTTGCATGTTATCATATGTATTATGGAACTCAAAATCTAAAATGCATTTTATAAATTAGACTCCAAAGTTCAAATTACAATATCAACGAAGATTCAACTTGTGTTATGATTTTACATGAATAATAGTTATATTTTGGGTCTTGAGCTTTTAAATCAGTTTGATTCTAGTTGGGCTCCAAAGTTCAAGATGCATGTCCATCAACGATTATACTTATCTTTGCAATTATCAATATTTGATTTGTTGGGTATATTTAAAATTTAAGTTGTAGTTGTTTCTATATTTGACATTCAACGAGGAGATTGACTTTTTGAATCGACTAGACATTATTGACTAGAATCCTTAAGTTAAATTTTAGGGTAGTATGTGTTCAAACTTTTAATGGTCATTTTCATGTTTCCAAAGGTTAGTTGAACTTAAATGTCCAAATCTCCTATTATACAATAACTCAAGTCTAATCGCCAAGGATAGTAAATGCATATGTTGACCTAATGGACCCCGATTCTCCTCTTCGACAATAATGCAACACTGGAAACATATGATAGATAGCTCAAAATAGACTTAATCACAAACCATAATAGTGGATTTTGTTAGAGAAAAATGTAATAGTGGTAAGGTCTTTGCCATACAAGTTGCCACTACCTTGAGGGTTTTCTCCCAAATAGTTTACACTATGAATCGCTCCACACAAATTCACTTGAAAATTTTACACCCAAAAGAAGGAAAGTAGCTTGTTTAAATACCAAAGCAAGATAGGTTAGCGGGGCCCATAACTAGTCAACAGGTTTTTGATTTTATTTTTAATTATTTATATTTAATTATTATTAATAATATCAATATAATTAGTATTATATAATTACATTATTCATATTATATTAAAACTAGCAATCACACCTTGGTGTGCAATGGGTACACCGATGGTGTGCAAAAGATAAACTAGGGAAAAAAGTATGCAATTTGCGTAGGTTTGAGATCAATTGTAAGTCATTTAACTAATGATATTGTTTGTGTAACAAATGTTTAAATGGAGAAGTGATATCTTGAAATCAACTATGCATCCAATTTGTATCTCTTTATTCATTTTAAAAATAAATCTAATGTAAGCTAATGTGGACTATATCCATTTCCTTGGAGAAAAGAAGCTTTTTCCTTGACTATGCTTCCACATCTTCCAACAGCTTATGTGTCTTTTCTATACTCCATAGTTTATGTGTCTTGTTTGTGGTCCCATAGTTGGATGCAATCATAAAAATCATCCACGTGCTTTCACTATGTTCCTTTTTTTGCATGCATATTGAATATGAGGACATGGGGAAGAGGAAAGGGGATAATGTAGGGATGTTTCTATAGTGAGTGTATTCTATCAAATAGTTTTCTTGCCATGTCAATGGTTAAGTAAATATTACATTTGTAACTCCAAGAATGATTGCTCTGAAAATTGTCCTTGAAAAAGATGAAGGGAAACCCATATTGGCATTGTTTGAGGCAACGCTCACGTGGATTTGAAAGTTGGAATCCAATGCCTCACAAGAAGATCAAATATGTTTGTGACCTATGGTCCTTGGAAAATTGTAGCATTTTTATCTTTTAATGAGAAAACTTATGTGAAGTAACCACATGGTATCATCCTAATGTCAACCAATCCTAGGTTCTTTGTAGAGTCATTAATAAAGATGTTGAAAAGAAACCATTGAAGAAAGGAAGGATTCATAATGTGCATTTAATGTAACATACCTCAGGAGATTTGTGTGGAGAGGACCGCAAATGAAGTTGATTTTCTCTTTATATGAAAAATTATTGGTAAATTCCTTGGTCACTTTTTTGAAAATGGTGGACGACCTTCAATATATTTGTGAAAAAAATGAAATGTAGTCAATACATTTATGAATTATTCGACATTAGTGTCAATTTATTTGGTTTTTGTATTGTTCCTTTCTTTTATGTGCATTCTCTATGGACTGAACAAGTTTTGAACCATATAAGATGGTTTAGTTCTTTAGATTTTGTCATTTCATTTCTCTTTTCAAGATTTTCCAATATTTTCTTTTAATTGTGTTCCTTTGCCAATTCTTTCGTAACGAAAGGGTTTCTTTTGCTAGTCTAGGCTACTTCATTTTAATTAGATCCGAGTTACACATTGCATCAATTAGGATTTGTATTATCCTAAAATTTAATGATTTTTGGCAGGCAACCAAGAAATATGCTTTCCCATTTATGAGCTTCTCTTAATTTCCCCAATGCTTAGCATGACACTATTGTTGCCAATAACGTTGTCCTTGATATAAAATAGTATTCGACAAAGATGGCAGTTGAAAAGTCAAATAGGTCTCAATTCATTTGATTATTGACCATGATATAACTGAGGCAATACTATTATTTTTGCTTGGAATATTTGACAAGTATATTAATTGGTCATATTTAATTCTCCACTCATCAAGATAGGATGGCTGAGTTTATTGTTGACACTAGTTACCTTATTTAATGTTTAACTTGTCACGTGGCATAATTGTATGGTGGAATTGAAAATCTCTTTATTCTAGTAGAATTTTTGGTAATCACGACAAAGTTAATTTTGGTTATGCATTCCATTTTTTTGTCAAAATGAAGCCCTATAGGGCTGCCACCATGAACATTTGGCGAAACATATTTGAGTGCTAGTTTAATCATTTTTATGGGTTGGATATGATAAGAAGTGAAATGGTCTCGGTCGTTTGATACTAGTTTTTGAGTTGTTTTTGGAAAGGTATTGTCATTTTTATGGACATAAATATTTTTCAAAACCCTCAATGAGATATGTTTTGTTTTTATTTTTGGTTTACTAATAAAGATTCCTTGTAATGGTTGCATGGATACTTTGATTTTTTTTACTGGAGTTCTTTAAGAAGTTTTTTATAGCAAAGAAAGAGGTATTTGTATAAGATGTCTTCAAAAGAATATCTATGTCTTCGTAATCTATTTGTTTTGGGGGAAGATTGAAAAATATCCAATGATTGTTCAACATTGAAATGGGTTGATGATTTTTTTGTAAAAATGAAGGGTTTCTTTATTTCATTTCAACATTGAAAGCCAGAAGAAATTGTTTAATGGTTGTGATTCATTTACCGTCTTGGTATGGAAAGTAAAATTTCAAGAAAGTTTTCCTTCTACAAATTTGATGGCGAACATGATATTCTTTCTTGTTATTTACATCTTGGTCTATCAGTTTTCTTTCATTAGTTTTTGAGAAAGATGTAAATTGGTTCTCAACACCTATAAACGTGAAAAATAAAAAAGGTTCTCAATAGTAAATTTATTCATTTTTTTGGGTAACCACTGTTAGTTACAAATAGTTGGAAAACTGTCAGTCAATCTTGAATGTAAAGATTCAACATTAGAATTCAATTTTTTTTGGGGTTACGCAAACTAGAAAGAGGGTTTCTTTGGTTAACAGTTTTCGTCATGACAAATAGCCTTATTGATGGTTTTGAGATAAGTTGAAAATAAAGTAATGGATCAAATAGTTTCTCTTTGTGGTGATCAGTTATAAGTTATAGCTATCTATGATTTGTGATGTTGATTTACATTTTTGTGCAAAAATAAACTCATTGACAGTGAGAAGAGGGAGGTGGTTATTGTTTTGAAAAATAGTTGATGTCATGATAAAAAAAAATTCTTTTATGAGAAACTTGATTCTTTTCTTTACCCTATTATGAGGGTTTGATGTAACAGATATTTCTATTTTAATTAACAACTAATATTGAAATTAGTGCATGTAAATAATTTGAGATACATCCCTATATAAGTGAGTATGAATGTGTGCTGAGTATGCAAGTTGAAACAGTGAAAAAGGTACATATTTATATTCTCTTATGTATGGAGTATTTGTATTGAATTTGAAGGTCAAATCATTAGGTTATTTATATATGAATGCATGAAATCTAAAAGCATATATTCATGTATACGTAATCTAAAAAAGGACACATTGCAAGAAGAAAAGAGATGAGGTTTAGCTCCTAGCACTTGACGCTACATAATATTGTAAAGTGAAGAGTTGTTTCTCAATAAAGATGACAGGTTCCAATGGAGTGGTTTTTTCCCTATGAGAAAACTTAAAGGTTTTGAGGGTTTCCCACTCAGTACAAAAATATTGTCTCTCTTTTGTGAGTTGTCTTCATTGCTCTGATATCTTGTATTTTCATTTATATGTTCAACTTATGTATACAATTACCTTTGAATGATATATGTGCGTTCCAAATTTGTTTAAGAGGATTAAAAAGTTTGAAAAATCTCCTATTCTTATTCACCCCCCCTCTCAGAATAGCCATTACTTCCAACAAGTGGTATCAGAGCACAGGGTAAAATTAGAAACCATTTATCAAGGTGATGAAAAAGTAAAGGAATGAAAGTTAATAACTTAAAAAAATCAGTTTGATAATCTGAAAATGAATGAGGATGAAAGCATAGAAGCCTATTTCTTATGGATTGATGAAGTAGTGAATGCTAGAAAGGGATTAGGAGAAAAAATTGAGGAACATGATATTGTTTCTAAAGTAGTAAGAACCGTGCTACCTAATTTTGAAACAAAAATTTCTACTTTGGAAGAAAAGAAAAACTTCTCCAAAATGAC
The DNA here is from genome assembly GCA_027943335.1 of Chamaecyparis obtusa. Classification (NCBI taxonomy): domain Eukaryota; kingdom Viridiplantae; phylum Streptophyta; class Pinopsida; order Cupressales; family Cupressaceae; genus Chamaecyparis; species Chamaecyparis obtusa. Next base: position 690,072 of record BSBK01002439.1, on the reverse strand, counting down.
TTTGCATCAATCACAAGGAACTCTAACTACTTATGAAATGATAATCAACAATAATGTTGGTTCTATTTAAAGAGAAACAACCTTCAAGGATGAAAAACAAGATGACAGTGATTCAGATATAACAAATGCTCTTGAAACATTATTGGTTATAAATTTGAAAAATAAATATCAAGGAAAACCAAAATGTTTTAATTGTGGGCAGTTAGGACACTTTGCTGCAAAGTGTCCCTATACCGATTGTTAGTAAATATATTTGTCCCTTTTACAAATATTCAGAAAATGACTCACAAATGCCCAAATAACAAGACAAAATCTAGAACTAATAGTTGAGTCACTTGCAATGGCTATGTGCAAGTGCTCTCTGAATTTTGAAGTGAAGGTACAACTCCCTTCTTCAGATTTACAATGAATAAAATGAATGAAAATGTCTTTAACTAGAAGAAATGAAGGCTATTAACATTCATTCATCACTATGAAATGAATGTGATAATAACTTGAAAGATTCAGAGAAAAATAGATAAATGACCAACTGATATTCTGTACAATCTTTCTCAATCACAGAGAAATCAGAGGAAGATTAAATACCCATTTTGCACATGTAGATGCATGAAACCAACTTATTTCAGAACACACGAAACTTGATGCATGGAACAAGAAAATATAAGAAATATGTCTGTAATAACCAACAGATCATTTACAATAAGAGAAATGTAAATCTAAACCAACAGATTTAAAATTGCATTCTTCCTTATTTCAGATATACAAACAAAATAATCAACTGATCATTGTGTCCCTATCCAACACACAAGCTGCAAAAATAAAAATATCTTCCTTTCCCCCTCTCCCTTTGTTACAATAATACTCAGAAAAAGATCTCCCTTCTTGTAGCCAACTAACTGCTGGAAAAGCAGAAGAAAAAAAGCCCCTCTGACGTTGATTCTTTTCCAATATATAATGTCTTGCACAGTTATTGTAATTGATTCTTGGAAATTGATTTTTTAACCTTTCACTTCTCATAAACTTTCTAGTTTTTAGAATTGATTCTTGGATAGAAAAATTATTTTCTTATCGTTTTCACTTTCTCATATCCTTGAGTATTTAAGATAAAAAATATCTTTTAATATATATGGACAGGTGGCATTTGAATATGTTTTAAATCAAAATCTAAAACAAATATCTGATGCTCGGCGGACCAAAATATTTTTGGTAGTTTGATAGTACTACACACAGTCATCTGTATCTCTCAAACCAGACAACAATTTGACAATCGTGCCAGTGAAAATTTAGAAAATGTTTCTTTGCACAACATATCCAAAACTTAGGAAGATCCAACGGTTGAATTGAGAGTTATGGGCCCCGCAACATGACTGATTTTTTTGTCATCAGCAAATTCTGGAAATGTCTAGTTTTATAGACCTGTATTCTGTTATTCATATCTTGAAAAATAGAAAAAAAATTAGAATCCCTCTGGTGAGAATTTAGAAAAATAGGTTTTCTAAAACATATCCAAAAATTGGCCAGATCCAACGGTGGAGTTGAAAGTTACGACCCCCGCAACATGAATGATTTTCTATCATATGCAATTCATGATTACAAGTTGCTAAAGAAATCATTTTAAATAGTTACCATTAGTTAAGCTGTATGAGTGCCTTTGTCATGAATGTTGGGATTGGATAGGATTTGATATATTCTGATTTTCTTTTGTCCTTGAGATTATTTCAAAACAAACCTTTCCAAACAGATGATTAGCTACCATGCTCGGGCCAACATTTTGTCAAACAGTTTACATGCATTACCTGTTCAATACATTCATTTGTTTCTTCCATCCTTTATACAATGTGACATGATTTGATTATAAATCCCTTTATCCTATTATGCACTGCTACCATTTGAATGCAATCCTTGTCAAACAGTTTAGTAAAACTTCACATTTTTTTGCTCTTGATGTGAACTTTGTCTTTTGAATATTGAATCTTGAACTTTGAACTTGTGGTTCAAGGTTCAAGATTGAATTTGCATTTTGCACCTTTTGAACTGTAGTGGAAAAACCTGCATAACTTTTTGTTAATAGCTCCGTTTCCCATGAAATTTTAACAGTAGGCTAGATGATCCACGTAGACCATAACCCATAAATCTTTTTTGTCTTGCATAGGAATCACAAAACTTGTAAATTTCTAAAATGATTATTGAACCTTGAACTTTGAACTTGCGGTTCAAGGTTCAAGATTGGAAATGCAATTTGCACCTTTTGAAATTGCATTTGAATCTATACGTCCGAACCTTTGCATTTTGAATCTTGAACTTTGAACTTGCGATTTAAGGTTCAAAATCAAAAACTCTTCTTGCAATGTTGCCCATTTGCAGCATGTCAGCAAAACTAGCATAGGGCATGAGAAAATTGGGGGACATTCTTCATGAGACTTGATTTTAAAAGTTTTGAAGTTGGGTGCTAGAGGCAAGCCAACAACTGGTTCTGACTGGGGATTATGTGCTATAAAGTTCATAAAGAATCTGACATCTCTAAAAAAAAAACCAAGTGCCTTATCCATTGGGCTATAGAGTCAAAGCACAGGAAACAATGAGGAGCTACTTGCAGAGAGGGGAAAACCTAGGGAAAAACCCAAAAACACCTAAACTACTAACAACTAAAACAAACCAACTACACTAAACACCACCAAAACTCAGAGAGCAGCAAGCTATTTACAAGTATATATAGGTGAGAAGAACTCACCATAGGCTCAGAGCTGAGGAAAACTTATATGAAACCATTCACTGGTTGTGAGAAGAAACAGCCACTCCAGAACAATGGGTTGCATGCTGAGGAGATAACCAGATACAACCACAATATGGTGAACTCTTCTTGGCTGCAAACCAAACTAATTATGTGCAGGGACCTTTTGAACCAACTATCATGCCTAAATAGCCACATCTCATCATAGATTTCTAGTTTTTCTTGAACCTTATGTGCTATGCTTCCTAGACAACTCACCACTTCCAACTGAAAAAAATAAGGCAAGAGAATTTCTGAAGAAGATGTTACAACTATGTCATAGTCATTTCTATCAAAACCATCTTTCACAAAAGAATTTTCAGAACTTAAACTAGGACTGGAATAACAAGAAAATTCTTCACTCATTGGATCCAACTTGACTGAAATTACTTCATCATTCTTTGCTGCAATTAAATCTGAAAATTCTTTATCTGAGACAAAAGCTTGATACAAATTGATTTCTGGATCACTTGTATAAGAATTTCTTTTTCCACCATTTAACAAAAACTGGTTTATTATTTCATCTTGGTAAAGATAAATGGTGTCCAGTCCATTAATTGTCTCTTGAGACTGTAATATTTCAACTAAGTTAACATCTTGCTGAAAATTTTCTTCAGAACTTCTTTTAATCAGATTTGTAGAATGAGAAGAATCTTTATCTAAATCTTATTTTACTTTGTCATCAATACAAGCTTCATTTTTAAAATGAAAAGATTCTAGAGTAGGCTGATCACAAAATTTTATACATAAAGAATCATCTTTGTCCATTCTTTCAGCAAAACTAAAAGTTTCATACTCTGGTTGCATGTAAATCTGAAAATTGTTTTCTTTCATACTTTCAAAAACAACATGACTTTCTTCATTTTCAAAACTGAAACTTTCTACTTCTAGAAAGAAAACATCATTTAACGAATCCATCTTATTAAAATTCACACATTTTTCAACTTCATTTCGGTCATTTATGCTTACCAATGCTTGATTTTCAGCAGGGTGAATGACTTCTTGTTGAACTTCTTGCTCATTCATAACAAGGTAATTATATGAGTGAGATGAAATATGAATGATTGGAGCTTCATCATCATCTACTATGAGTTCTTCTTTCAGCTTTGATACCCTTTTTTCATACTCTTGCAGATCTTTTAGCTTGTGAAATCTGTGACATAAACTTCTCCACACCAAGGCAGATACGTGATCATCTTTGATGCTTAGGCTGGTCTTTACAACATTAGAGATGCTTTCTTTGTAATGCTCAAAGAAATCTTGCAGCATTTTATCCTTCACTTGGGTGATCTCCAAAATGTTGGGGTTAGGTCTCATCTTTCTTGTGACCTTTGTATTCGGCATGGTCATTGCACAGAGTCGCCAATCTCTTGCACATAGAGATAATTCCAGAATCTGGAGAATAAAAGAACTGATCTTTGATTTCATTCCCCAGCAGAGTCGCCAAAAATCTGTTAGTAAACATATTTGTCCCTTTTACAAATATTCAAAAAATGACTCACAAATGCCCAAATAACAAGACAAAATCTAGAACTAACAACTGAGTCACTTGCAATGGCTATGTGCAAGTGCTCTCTAAATTTTGATGTGAAGGTACAACTCCCTTCTTCAGATTTACAATGAATAAAATGAATGAAAATGTCTTTAACCAGAAGACACGAAAGCTATTAACATTCATTCATCACTGTGAAATGAATGTGATAATAACTTGAAAGATTTAGAGAAAAATAGATAAATGACCAACTGATCATCTGTACAATCTTTCTCAATCACAGAGAAATCAGAGGAAGATTAAATACCCATTTTGCACATGTAGATGCATGAAACCAACTTATTTCAGAACACACGAAACTTGATGCATGGAACAAGAAAATATAAGAAATATGACTGTAATAACCAATAGATCATTTACAATCAGAGAAATGTAAATCTAAACCAACAGATTTAAAATTGCATTCTTCCTTATTTCAGATATACAAACAAAATAATCAACTGATCATTGTGTCCCTGTCCAACACACAAGATGCAAAAAAAAAAATATCTTCCTTTCCCCCTCTCCCTCTGTTACAATAATACTTAGAAAAAGATCTCCCTTCTTGTAGCCAACTGACTGCTAGAAAAGAAGAAGAAAAAAAAGCCCCTTTGACGTTGATTCTTTTCCAATATATAATGTCTTGCACAGTTATTGTAACTGATTCTTGGAAATTGATTTTTTTACCTTTCACTTCTTGTAAACTTTCTAGTTTTTAGAACTGATTCTTGGATAGAAAAATTATTTTCTTATCCTTTTCACTTTCTCGTATCCTTGAGTATTTAAGATAACAAATGTCTTTTAATATATATAGACAGGTGGCATTTGAATATGTTTTAAATCAAAATCTAAAACAAATAACTGATGCTCAGTGGACCAAAATATTTTTGGTAGTTTGATAGTACTACACATAGTCATCTGTATCTCTCAAACCAGACAACAATTTGACAATCGCACCGATGAAAATTTAGAAAAATTTCTTTGCACAACATATCCAAAACTTAGGAAGATCCAACGGTTGAATTGAGAGTTATGGGCCCCGCAACATGACTGATTTTTTTATCATCAACAAATTCTAGAAATGTCTAGTTTTATAGACTTGTATTCTATTATTCATATCTTGAAAAATAGATAAAATTTTTAGAATCCCTCCGGTGATAATTTAGAAAAATAGGTTTTGTAAAATATATCCAAAAATTGGCTAGATCCAATGGTGGAGTTGAAAGTTACGACCCCCGCAACATGACTGATTTTCTGTCATATGCAAATTTGTGATTACAAGTTGCTGAAGAAATCGTTTGAAATAGTTACCATCAGTTAAGCTGCATGAGTGCCTTTGTCATGAATGTTGGGATTGGATAGGATTTGATATATTCTAATTTTCTTTTGTCCCTAAGATTATTTCACAACAAACCTTTCCAAACAGATGATTAGCTGCCATGCTCAGGCCAACATTTTGTCAAACAGTTTACATGCATTACCTGTTCAATACATTCATTTGTTTCTTCCATCCTTTATACAATGTGACATGATTTGATTATAAATCCCTGTATCCTATTATGCACTGCTACCATTTGAATTCAATCCTTGTCAAACAGTTTAGTAAAACATCACATTTTTCTGCTCTTGCTGTGAACTTTGTCTTTTGAATATTGAATCTTGAACTTTGAACTTGTGGTTCAAGGTTCAAGATTGAATTTGCATTTTGCACCTTTTGAACTGTAGTGGAAAAACCTGCATAACTTTTTGTTAATAGCTCCGTTTCCCATGAAATATTAATTGTAGGCTAGATGATCCACGTAGACCATAACCCAAAAATCTTTTTTGTCTTGCATAGGAATCACAAAACCTGTAAATTGTAAAACGAATATTGAACCTTGAACTTTGAACTTGCGGTTCAAGGTTCAAGATCGGAAATGCAATTTGCACCTTTTGAAATTGCATTTGAATCTATACATCCGAACTTTTGCATTTTGAATCTTGAACTTTGAACTTGTGGTTCAAGGTTCAAAATAAAAAACTCTTCTTGCAATGTTGCCCATTTGTAGCATGTCAGCAAAACTAGCATAAGGCATGAGAAAATTGGGGGACATTCTTCATGAGACTTGATTTTAAAAGTTTTGAAGTTGGGTGCTAGAGGCAAGCCAACACTAATCATGATGAAAATGATAAAAAAATCCTTCAACAAGAAAACATAGAATCAAAACAAAATATTCAAAAACTTTAAAAAGAAGTCTTTTGTCAAAGGAAGACTCTAATGAAGAGTCAAATGATTCAAATGAGGAAGGAAAAACTTTGTTTATGGCTGAAATAGTGAATGTTCAAAAACCAGAAACTATTTGATCAGAATCTCTATCTAATTCAGATGAAATCATATATCTTAAAGAAGAGCTACTTCGTTCTCTACAAGAAATAAAGAGGTTAAAGAAACTGATCTCTACTCATGAAAAAGATTATCAGTTTTTACAAGCTGAGTTGAATAGTGTAAATTAGCTTATTGAAAGCCAAAAGGTTTTATTAGATGAAAAAGAAAAGAAATAAACCTTGTTGCAAAAAAAAATTGATCAATCAGATTCAAAGTTTAATACAGTTGAGAAAGGAAATCTTCAAAACATATTTCAAATCATTTTTTTAAAGGTTACTATTTTGTTTGTAACTTATTTGTTCATAAGGCTTATAAGTGCAAGCTAGCAAGAAATGAATCCATATATGGCTTTAAGAAAGTAATTAGATGTTTTAAGTGTTATCACTATGGGCACTTTGCAAATCGGTGTAAACTGAATTTAAATCCTAAACAAGTATGGAAGCCTATAAGTATGCATGTAGAAAAGTCTTTAATTGTAGAAGCAACCCTATTCGCTCATAAAACTGAAACATGGGTTTTGGACAACGACTATTCTCATCATATGACTGGTAGCAAAAATAAATTTAAAACCCTAGAAGACTTTGATGGAGGTTTTGTCAGATCTGGGGATAATTCAGGCGCATATATTACTAGTTGTGGCTCAATTTCTTTGAATAAAGACACTCCTATACATGATGTATATTATGTTGAGGGTCTAAAACATACTCTTAAGTGTCAGTCAGATATGTGATAGTGGATATTCCATTTCATTTGATGCTAAGGGATGTCCTATAAAAAACAAAAGGAATAAAGTTATTGCGAGTGGATTGAGAACATGGGGAAACCTTTACAATCTAATTGATTCAATAGCTCAAGAATCATCCTTAGTTAATACTTGTCTCATGAGTCAAGTTGAAGAAAATTGGTTGTGGTACAAAAGATTAGGTCATTTAAATTTTGATAATATTTCCCGAATCAGCAAGAACAAAAAGGTTATGGGTTTGCCTCTAATCAGTAAACCAACAAAAATTTGTGAAGAATGTGTTCAAGGAAAACAAACAAAAACATCCTTTAAAACCAAGGAATATCTGTCTAATAGACCACTAGAACTTGTGCATACTGATGTATGTGGTCCAACTAAAACTACATCCTTGACTGGTGAAAAATACTTTATGTTAACAGCATGAGATTTCCACAATCCATTAGTAATGAGATGATATTTCTAGATTCGATTGTGTGTATACTTTATGTTATTTGTGGATGATTAATCAAGAATGGTTTGGGTAACCTTTTTAAAACATAAATATGAAGCTTTTGAATACTTCAAGATATTCAAGAAAATGGTAGAAAGAGAAATTGATCTGAAATTGAAATGTCTAAGATCAGATTGATGTGGAGAATTCACCTCTCAGGATTTTATTGAATATTGTGAGAAACATGGCATCAAGAGGCAGTATTCAACTGCTCGTACACCATAACAAAATGGTGTTGTGGAAAGAAAAAATAGGACAGTTAAAGAAATGGCTCAAACAATGTTGAATGAAGAAAAATTGCTTGATAAATTTTGGAAAGAAGTTGTTCATACAACTGTATATATCCTAAAATAGGGCTCAAATAAGGGTCATAACTGCTTATACCCCTTATGAATTATGGTATGGTAAAACTGTTAATGTTAAGAACTTTAAAATTTTTGGTTGTAAATGCTTTATCAAAAAGGATAATGATGCTTTAGAATAATTCAATTCAAGATCTGATGAAGGCATCTTCTTAGGATATTCTACACACAACAAAGCTTTCAAGTGGTACAATAAAAGGCTACATAAAATTGTAGAAGCCATAAATATGGTGTTTGATGAAAGTTTTTTGTTAAATAACAATAGTGAAAAATATGTTGAAGTTTCCTTTCAAAGAAGTGAACATATTTATGATGATCAAGAATATGATTGTGCTGATTTAGAATTACTTGACTCAAATGAACAATAAATTTGTTCAAGTCCTAAAGTGACTAATACAAGTTTGAAACTCCTTCTAGGATCATTGCTAAAAGACACCCTGAATCTCTAGTTATAGGAGATAAAGAAGTGGGGGTTCTAACTTGAAGGAAACCCAAAAAGGATGAACATGCTCATATTGCAGAACATTTCAGATTGATATAAAAATTTGAACCCAAAAATGTGGTTGAAGCAAAAATACACTCATTGACAATGAGAAGAAAGAGATGGTTATTGTTTGGAATAACAATTGTTGTCATGATAGAAAAAAAATTTCTTTTATGAGAAAATTGATTCTTTTCTTTATCCTATTATGAGGGTTTGATGTAACAAATATTTCAGTTTTAACAACTAATATTGAAATCAATGCATGTAAATAATTTGAGATACATCCCTATATAAGTGAGTATGAATGTGTGTCAAGTATGCAAGTTGAAACATTGAAAAGGGTACATATTTATATTCTCTTATGTATGGAGTATTTCTATTGAATTTGAAAGTCAAATCATTAGGTTATTTATATATGAATGAATGAAATCTAAAAGCATATATTCATGTATATGTAATCTAAAAAATAGCATGTATTGTAAGAAGAAAAGAGAGGATTTGTAGCTCCTAATAGTTGATGTTGCAAAATATTGTAAAGTGAAGAGTTGTTGCTCAATAATGATGACAGGTTCCAACGGAGTGGTTTTTTCCTTATGAGAAAACCAAAAGGTTTTGAGGGTTTCCCACTCAACACAAAACTCTTGTGTCTCTCTTTTGTGAGTTGTCTTCATTTCTCTGATATCTTGTATTTTCATTTATATGTTCAACTTGTGTAAACAATTATTTTGAATGATATAGGTGCATTCCAAATCTGTTTAAGAGGATTAAAAAGTTTGAAAACTCTCCTATTCTGATTCACCCCCCTCAGAATAGCCATTACTTCCAACAACTATCACTCCACTTCCCTCCATTAACTGTGACTAAGTAACACAAAATGTATCATGTACATAGCTTGACTAACGATCTATTTCCAAACAATTAGTTTATCTATTTTTCATATCTTTCCTGGTACTTATCTCTTGAACTGATGTGGTCAATGGACAGAGGGGATCTCTTTAGTTTGTTAGAATCATAATCACTTGATATGCCACCTACTTTTCTGCATGTTTAACAAGTACCTACAATGGCCAATCAATTGAAAAATATCCTAAAAGTGGTATTGAGTTCTACAAAGTATGTGCTAGCTGCAGGTTGTACAAAGTATGTGCTAGTTGTAGGTTGTACATAGTACATGCTAACATCCATGCTATACAAATTATATGGTATAATTAGATCATTCTTATGTTTTGTATACTTTTTCTTTTGTTGTCTCAGGAGGGAGGGATTATTACTAACAAAGCAAATCATTCAAGGGGCATCAATGGCACCGGGCCTAGAATTTGATGGTCACCCCTGCCTGCCATATGATTTTTTTATGACGGTTTGGTCACTTTAGTGCCTTTCATTTTATGTTTTAAAAAAATTATTGTTTGTCAATTTTTTTAATTTATGAATAATTGAATAAATTATTTTAACTTTAAACACTTTTTCAATATAACTTGTAATACATATACTAAATTATTAAAAAATATTTTATTCTTAATAAAAAAATATAAATAATCTAATTATTTTTTAATAAAAATGATAATTTTTTAAAAAGTCACTCAAAATAAAACATCTAATAATCTAATCTAGAAGAAAATTTTGTTTTATTTTATTCAGATATACAAAACATAAAATAATAAAAATAAATAATATCAAAGTTCAAGAGCTCCTCTTGACTCGTGTTCTTCCATATCTAATATGCTTCATTCCAATTTACATCATTTGTTTGAAATCAATTAAGGATACTCTCATTAGTACATCTAGTGTATCCAAACTCAGCTTTGACTCTTCATGAATCTTTGAAGATATTTTTTGAGGTACCTACAAAAACCAAAATCAATATAGTATTAGTAACACATGCAAAAATCTCAAATAATCTAGAATATAATTCTATAATAAGTTGTTACCTTAAGTATGTGATTCACTATGAGGAAGAAAAATAAGCTAAGTAAAATTCAGATGCAATTGTCTATTGATAAGAAATGAAAATTCTTAGTGATATAATTTTTTTATATAGAAACAAAGAATGTAAAATTAGAAAATAAGTTTAAATTAGTAACACATGCAAAAATCTCAAATTTACATGAGCAAGTTTCTAAATTCTTATATTTTCTTTGAAAAATCTAAATATAATAATAATAAAAATTATAAATTAGTCATATATTCAAAAATCTCAAATTAATTATGTATGTTTCTAAATGAATAATAATAGAGTAAAATTTAAATTATAGAAGTTTTTATTTATGATATAAAAAGAATATAAAATCACAAAAACATCAAATTAACTACACAAGTTTCTAATTTCATATATTTTATTTAAAAAGAATTTTAAATTAATATAAATATAACCAAGTTTCTAAAACTATATAAAAAGATTCTAAAATAATAATATATAATCAATTGAAAACTTTAATTTGTAATAAAAATAATAAAAATATATAATAAATAATATAAAATATGTATGTAAAACAAGTTTCTAAAATTCATATAAAGATTCTAAATTAATATTAATATATAAAAATAAAATAGAAATATAATATTTTGTTTTAAAAAGTTTCTAAATTAATATTAGTATATATTAATAAAATAGAAACATATATTTTATTATATTTATTAATTATATTACTTATAACAGATTTTGATGGTTTATTAATAAATTTAAGTATCAAACTTACAGTTTTATAAAAATTTAATCTGTTGATCCATCCAATAATTTTTTAGCCTGTCATATTTGACCAAAAATCTAGTCCCTATTGACGTGCTTCTCACAGATAACAAATCTTTGTTATGTGTCAGGATATAAAATGACCATTTGGCCGGCCATTATCTCCTACAGACGAAGAGATATCCCATGTTTGAGGGCCATGTGTAACAAAGAAAGTCGATCAAAGATATATGAATTACTTTGACTCCTTGAATGTTAATCTTGCAACGCCAGAATCCCAATTCATTCTTGGGAGTTTGTACATTCATCTACCCAATTTCTTTGACTGTGGGTTCATTTCATTCAGTTTGTAAGCTTCTTGGTCAATAGTAGGGATTTGTTCCATAAAGAACTCAATTTCCTTCTTCTGAAGAATATACCCATTCCTCAAGGTATGTAATCTAACTCCCCTATGTGATGAAGGATTCACGTTAAGGATCTGCAGATCATCAATCTCAGTTTTGAGTCCAAAAGCAGACAATTTTGCACCTACAAGCTATGTCTCCAATAAGTGGTCCCTCTCAATCTTGCTGCAGAATGCCATCTTCGCTCATTCTTGCATACGGGAAGGAAATTGACAATATTTCTCTATTCCTCCATTTCACCGTGTGGAACAATGTTTCATCTTTATAACGTGAAATGGAGCCATTGTGAAGCATAAAATTTGTCACCACAGCCAGACACAACTTATACAGAAGCATTAAATCTGTCAACACAACCAGACGCCTCTTTTATAGAAGCATTGAATCAGGTATGATTGCATTTTATGTTTAAAATGCAGATTCAGTTTTATGGTTATGGTGACCTTGTAAATTGATTTAGCACCCCTTATTACCTTTTTGTATGCTTTAATTCTGATATGGCAAGAGTGATGAATCAATTCGATGTCTGAGACAGATTTATCTGTTTGTGAGTGTTAAAACCTTAGCCGTATATTCCTTTAACATGCCCCGTTAAGCATTTCGTCTGCTTCACTGGAACTCAAGGTTTGAGATAAAGTTCAGGTATCTAATATTTGGCAAATTAAGTTTCATTTTGACAATTTTGGAGTTTTATGATAGCCCTATACAATGTTTACAACATCTGCAATTTGTGAAGTCTTTAAAACAGAAACCGTTAATGAAGCATGGAAATCAAATGAACCTAGGGTTCTAGGTACAATAACCTTGAATACAACAAGGATTGCAGACTAAAGTGCAACCAGAAAATCACACAGCCACTGAATGCAGTATCGCCATTGAATATTTCTCTTTCTACTCTTTTTTTCTATGATTGTATCAAGAGTGTTATGAATTCAAATAGATTGCCAATCGTTGGGGTTGCATATATATTTTACTTGTTGTTTGGTGCTTAGGGTCGAGGGCATGCCAACAAGTAAATGTTTTATGGAAAAGGAATCATCAATTAATGACGCTGGCAAAAGCAACATGGAGGGACAAGTAGAACAACATATTGAAGTGGAGCTTGAAAATGTGCCTACAGGATTGGAAAAACTGATTCAGTGTTAAGGCTATAATGGCACATACAATAAGATTTATGCTAATCAGTTGCTTTCCTCCAACTAGTGAGTCTCTTATTAAAAAGAAAATTCAGCTTGAAATTATTTTTTAAATGAAGACATGTAAATCTTACTTGCTCGGACTATATTTTTTAGGTTAAACATTTTTGCAAATGCTTACATTTTATATATTCTATGCACATTGACCATGGCTTAACTGTAAGTGGACTCTTCTGTCCCCAATATTTTTAAGAAAACTGTTTTATAATAACTGACCCCTAAAAAATAATAGTAATTGACTACCAAAACTCAACTATCTCTAGAAGAAAATAGCAGTACTTACTAGGGAGTGAAAACACAAGCATCATATCCAGGTATTGATCTATGCATATCTATATCATAATACACTGAAAAGTATTGTCGCATATCTCTAACTTATTTGCTAGTCTGTTTTTCCTAGTAGCCCTGATTCATAACCGCTTGTAGAGACCTCTGAAATTGTTCTACGCCAACTTCTGATTTTCCTTGGAGCATAAGAACAACTTGGGCCAAGATTGGCCTCAAGCTCTCATTCTCCACAATGCACAAAATGCTCACCATGACTGCTCTTCTTATTTGCTCAACATCTGCCTCGTGGGCAATCCTTTCATCCACAATGTCAATGAAGTTTTCCCTGTGAATTTGAGTTGCAGCCCAGATGGGAAAGTAGCACCGAGATTCCTCCGCGCTGAAGTCCAGATTTCGTCTGCCTGAGATTATTTCAAGCAGTGTCATGCCGAAACTGTATACATCTGCCTTCACTGTGATTGGCATGCCGGAAATCCACTCGGGAGCCAAATACCCTCTCGTTCCTCTCGTTGTAGTCAGCACTCTGCTCAAATCCCTGCCAACAAGCTTTGCCAGCCCAAAATCAGCCACTTTTGGACAAAAATCAGCTTCCAAAAGAACATTTTCTGGCTTGATATCACAATGGATGATGCGATCTCTGCATTCTTCATGGAGATAAAGCAGCCCTCTTGCAATGCCTAGAGCGATTCCAAATCTGGTATTCCAGTCCAAAACCTTCCCTGCATTTCTGGACTTCCGGGTCAAGAAAAAGTTGAGAGATCCGTTCTGCATGTACTCATAAACGAGCATTCTCTGATATCCCTCTACGCATAACCCCCGGAGCCTCACCAAATTCACATGATTTATGTTTCCAATTGTGCTTATTTCCGCACGGAATTGCTTTTCTGCTTGCGCGAAACCCTCTAATTTTTTCACCGCCACAAGTGTATTGTCTGGTAGGGTTCCTCTGAAGACAGACCCAAATGCCCCCTTTCCCACCTCATGGGCGAAATTGTCAGTCGCAATTCTGAGCTCTTTGCAGGTGAATGTTCTGAGCGATCTCTGCGTGTCTTCATTCTCGACCTTCTGATGAACTCTTCCACGCCTGCGCTTAATACCCAAAAACAGAGTACCCAGGAGAGCAATACCCAAAGGAATTGAAATGAAGAGCGCAATTTTTCTGCCGGTTCCGCTTCTTCCTGCCCTGGATTGCGACTGCTGCAAATCGGAAGCAGCCAATCTCACGAAGAAGGCATCTCCCTTGGACGAAGTGTCCTTAGCCCGCATGCCCAGCAGATCGCCAAACCACAATTTACAAACAGCAGGATTGTAATCAGTGAGGGCAAATGCCGAGCAGGAGCAATTGTTGAGGCACGCACTTTTGCATCCTTGCAGAATCGATTCTTGCGCATATTGAGGAGCTTCTTCATCGGACAAAGAGATATTGGTGACTTGGAGGAACCCATCAGTTGTTGCTCTGCCACTGCCATTAATGGCGTCTGAGCAGCTCAATGGATTCCGCCGAACACAGCCGCTCAACTACCACTTTCGTGAATTCCACGCCCAATCATGTGCAGGATGGAATCCTTGCATACAGCTGCATAATTCAGTGTCTCCTGCGCGAAAGCAAACTCCATAAGCCCCGCAGGCCCCATACACGCCGCATTTTAATTGGGGTCTTCGCAAGATCATGCTCCATCTGTTCTGATCAATCAACTGAAAAAATAGATAGTATATCCCAGTTCAAAACTTGCCTGATGAACATCGAACTAGCTTGTGGTGTAAGCCAATATGTGTAGTAAATTCTTTCCGGAGACAATTCGACCACTTCCTGCCCAAATAAGGAACGAGAGATTGTGTCTGGCGTAGTGGTATAATAGCTCCCCATCCATGGCCCAGTGTTGTAAAATGAAACACCATTTTTATAGTGTTTTAAAAAGTTGGTCTGGTCTGGCGCAGGATTCATTTCCAGAACGAAGGGCCCAGCTGCTGGATCCGCCCAACTCTTCCAAGATGCTAATTTTATTCCTTTCCAAAATTTCATGGAAGGCAAAAATGTGTCTGTGGGATGCCCAAAGCTCTCCCACACAATCTCAGAACTGTTTTGGGCGCCTAGAAGAATAAAATTCCCAGAGTCCAGTATCACAGCTCTTGAGGCTTTGGCTTGCTGAGAATCATTAGTAGACCAAATCTGCCCCCCTCCTAAATCAGGGACGGTGAGATAACCATCTGTAGAGAGCATCAGAATTCCGGGAGCTTCTCTGAGAGGAGTCTCCCTGTTAGCAACCCAAACAATGGTCTTCTCAGAGATTTGGGCATACCAGATCCCAACATACCAATTGTTGCTTCCATTGGGATTGAAAAACCCCAATTCAAATGTGCCATTCTTTGAAGTTATAGTCTGGTTTAGCCTCAGAGAAGCCCCTATAGAAAGAGTGTCTTTACCAGTGACTCACAATAAATCGTTATTGCAGAGTTAAATGAGCATAGCTAGAACTGTAAAGAAATAGCTCAAACAGTTTAATGCTAAAAAATGATCCATGCTCATATTCTCTCAGCCTTCACTTTTTCTTGATCATAGCTTTCAATTAGTGCAATAACACGATCTGCTACTTATGGCTGTGTCTGTAACTGCTACTTCTGAATACTGCCGAATATGCAGTTTTCATGGTTGACTTGAGTGTTCAGCATATCTAATAAAATACTCTCCTGTAAGACATGGAGCCTGGGTACGACTTTGACCTGAACAATACGCATTATTTTGTAGGAATAAATTTATATTTACGTCGAAGACGTTTCATATATGAACAGGACGACTTGAGATGATCGATGAACGGTTACTACAGCTTCTTAAGTGAGCATGACGATTGGGCCAATCTGGCCCGCTCATTTCTGAACTGTTTCTGCACCAGAAAACGCCTACAAAATACACGTCATCTACGGTACATGCTGTTCTTTCTATCGTTTGCCCAAATTATTGGACGTTCATCTGAAAAGTCGTCTGTTGACGACGTAACCCTTGAGAAGAGCTCAGCCGAAGTAGTCTTGTACACCTAAACAATAATTTAGAAGGTCCGTCATTAATTCTGCAGATCATCGCCTAAAGTTTCGCGGTCTAAAAATAAAATAAAGCAGCGTGTGAAGGAAGATTTGTTGTTTCCTGGCAGCCAAACTTTTCGCTTGAGTTTGCAAATCGTAATTGAACAAGAGACGCAAAGCGTCAAAGTTTCTGTTTAATGCTTGTTTTGTTTGAAGAGGTGGAAAGACAAGTTTATAGTTTTCAACATGACTCGATTAAAATGAATCTTATAAATGCTTCACTATAGTTTTAATCTTATAAATGTTTCACTATAGTTTTAAATGTGACAAAGTATTAGTATTACTAATGCTTAATGTTTGAAGAGGTGGAATGGTCAGCATGTCATGAGATTCTCCTTTGGATCCCCTGTATTTTAATCTTATAAATGTTTCATGATAATTTAAAATGTGACAAAGTATTAGTATTAATAATGCTTGATGTTTGAAGAGGTGGAATGGTAAGCATGTCAAGAGATTTTCCTTTGGATCCGTTGTCTTTGTGCGATTATAATATTTCAGCAATTTCTCTCTAAAAGGAACGCAAATAAAGAAGATTCTTCTCTATTTAAAAAAATAGTTATATCACTCTTTGATCACCATTTATCCCGACAATCATGATTCTTAAATCTTAAATTCTCAAGATAAACACTACTCAAAGTAGAATGGTACATGGAGCCTCCAACTTCATTTTAAAGAACAATTCAACCATCATGTTTTATAAAGGTAATTAGTGACGAAATAAACAATTGAAAGAAATTAAAATTAGTCATCAATCATCATAGAAAAGACTCAAGGTAAAGGAAATTCATAATGCTTGATTCTTAGATGAATATTAAGCTCAAAAACATTGATGTTCCAACAATAAATGCAGAAGCTCTGATTGACATTAGAATTTATAAGCTCGACTACATGAAGTTTAGAAATGATGTTGGGAATGGAATATAAAGATAGTTTAAACTTTAGGATAACATATAGCATAAATCGAGCTTTAAATTTACAATAAATGTTGTAATTTGGATCATAAATGAGTATAATAACAATTGAATGTTGCATAAAGCATGTCCTAAAGAGGCTTTCTATTGTTTGAAGCATGTGGTCCAACAAATGTCAAAACTAAGCAAATTTTAGTTCAATCATGTGTGCTGAACATATAGCAACCTCGTGATTGCTATATTGTGTACAAGGTTGAACATGGAGCATATGTAATAGTACTGCTTGAATCCACTATGAGTGCAATTTCTTGTGGAGGTGTTCCAATTTGTAGCCTTGTTGTATAGTACCTATAGTTATTTTGTGAAATAATAAATTAAAAATTCAAATCGTGAAATTCAGAAACCAATGGCAATTAAAAATTAAATATATATTTAAGAACCTGCTAGTAAAAAATAAATATGAACTGAAGCAAAACTATCAAAATGATCAAATCGTGACCAAAAGAGTGCATTAAAGTTCGAAACTAAAAGATTTAGTAGCCATGATAAAGTAACAAAGTAGAAGAATGACTAAATGGACTAATGGAATTTTTTTCATGGCTATTATTGAGAAATACTAAGCATTGTATCATTAATTGACTAAATCTCGATTGAGAAGAGTTCTATAAACTAAATTATACATTTCTTGGACAATAGAAATTAGAACAAAAACCTTGAAACATATTTGTAATAGTAAAACATTGACTTTATTTAGAATCATTGTTTATATGCACACATCCTTTTGATTCGTGATATATTATGTGGAGCAACTTTCTTTCACAAGTTTACATTCAAGTAGTGAACGTGCTTGAAATCCAAGGGCATATTTAAATTAATATAGAAAGAAAGACTACAAGAGACATTCTTCTTTATGAGGAGGGAAGAAATGCCATGTGCTCTACAAATATACAAGAAGACTCAATGATGTCTAATGCATTTCAGGCCAAAAATTCCATAGATGTAATAAGACAAATGAAATACAAACACTTACCACAAGTTGTTAAGGCTATCTTGATGATAAATAAATGAAAAAAGTGGTGATAGAACACATCTAATCATTATCTTCTTTTTAAAAAATAAATGTCTAGGCATGTTCGATGTATGAAAAAGCATTCAACTATCTAAGACTATAATCCATGAGACCTGCAACAAAGGCTTGAGCATGCAAATGTTGAATGACAATTCAGAGAGGTATACACTGAAAATATTAGCCTAAAATAATGTGACTCTATATGCAATTTGGTGAAATTTTAGTATTATCTAATACCAAAAATGAATAAATTGATTATCTTTGAATCCTCTGACTATCTTTGAATCCTCGACTAGGTTTTTGAGAAATCGTGTACATTGCGATATAGTATGTGCCAAATGTATAACTCATAGTTTATAAGGCAACAGATTAGATCAATTTATCTCACAACCTAGCTACACAGGTTCAAAATGCTTCCATGGTAATAATAATAGTTCCTTAAATCATAAAGAGTCTGCAATTGAAATTGAAAATGTCTCGAATTCATTCAAATTGAGAGGGAAATAATATGGCCAGTACCTAAAATATGGCAAAATGTTCTGAATCTGTAGGTAGAATTTTGACTTTATGTTTGTACGCAAGTGGAAATACAGAGGGGCCTCCAAAAATTAAAGTCTCCGTATTAGCAAGTGCTATGTCTTTTCCTACCTCTATCGCAGCAACTGTTGGCTCTATATAACATGAAATTGACATATCAATTTGATTTGTTCAAAGAGAACTGTTAAAAGTAAGCCAAAAACATTTAGAATTCTGAAAGATTGAAAAAACTGCAGTTAACCTGATCACAGTTCCCAATTCCATGAAAAAATAAAAGATTTGGCAGGAAAAAATCTATAGCCACAATGTATATGCGCCCAAAATAATTTTCATTTTAATTTTTAGATTGTGAAAATATTGTTAATGAATTGCTTGTACTACAAAATTCTTAAAACTATAATTAAATTTAAACATTAATGAAAAAATTCCATTAACATGCATCAAGAATAGTTGATGACATTTATGTTTGAATGGCATACCTTTAAAAAATAACAGTTGTTGATGGTATCATAGTTGAGCTTGTGAACAAGATTATGTCTTATAAATGAAAACCAGTATAATAAAGATGCCACTATTCCATGACTTACAAAGATGAAACTATCATACTACTTTCATTAAATAAGCTCTGCTCTTCTAAATGGTTCAATTTTATACCTTTATAATCAGTGGTTTTATTGACTTAGTGAAAATTAAAGCATTAAAACAAAGGGTCTAAACTTTATTTTGAAGCCATCACATCGTACAATGCATCTTATGACACTAAGAGGGCTCCTCAAAGTATTGGGCAACCTGCTTTCATAGTGGCATATAGTTTTTGATTAAGTAAAACAGGTTTTACAGGGTGTTTGAAACCCACAGTCGAAAAAGAGATACAAACAACAAAGAGAGAACAGAACTAAACAGGCCACAAGCCGGCCTAGGGCAGAGAAGCCACAACAAAATAGAGCCGGTCAGATTTGTATGACTCCCTCGGTACTTTGTAGTCTTTCCTTATCAAGGATATTCTTTGCTTCACTAGGGATTTCTTCATCTTGTCTCCATGTCATCTTAACATCCTTCATGACAACGAGATTAGCAAACCAATCAGCGGAGTTGTTGCCTTCTCTGTAAACATGAGAGATATACACCTTCTCAAAAGAATTGAGGATAGCACGGGTTTCAACAATGATGTTGGATATTGACCAGGAGGGGGGGTGAGAACAGTTTAAGCAGTTGATGATGTTCATCAAGTCACCTTCGAGACAGAGCTTCTTGACCCCAATTTCCTTGGCAGGAATGGTGACTTGGAGAGCCGCACATGCTTCAGCATAATGGTTGGATTGAGAGCCCAGAGATAATATGACAGCCACCAAGACAGAACCGAAACTATTTCTGATGATGCCTCCACTACCAGCAAGGCCAGGGTTCCCTTTGTAGCTCCATCAAAGTTGGCTTTCTCCCAGCCCGTCGGGGGACAGCTCCAAATACAATTCATTATTTTTTCCTGAGTCACGGCTTGACTCCTACCTGCAAAATGGTTAGTTCTCCCACAATAGAAAAAAATTTCTTTCACTGCATGTTGGATTTTATCAAAGATGATTTTGGGGGGAGAAGAGCAGTCTCAGAATATGCGGTTGTTGCACTCTTTCCAGACTCCCCAGCAGAGGTGAGGAAGGATCCAGATGCAATAGGTTCGGAAGTCCGAGTTAAACATATAGAAAGTCCATTGAGAGAAGAGGTCTTGGAAAGACAGGGGGAAGCACCAAGTTAAATTCAGAGTCGAGAAAAGACGTTTCCGAATGTTGCTAAAAAAAGAGCAGTGGATAAATAAGTGGTCCACCGATTCTTCCTGGCATTTACATAGAACACACCTGTTGGGAATCTGGAAACCACACTTGGTGAGATTGTCAATAGTAAGGATTCGGTTCTGGAGCAGGATCCAGAAAAGAAAAATAAATTTGGGTGTGAGACCTAGAATCCAAGCTTTAGCCCACAATGGGTTGACATCCTGAATATGAGGTATCTGCAAGGAGTAGGCAGAGGCAACAGTGAAGGTACCATCAGGGGATTCTTCCCAGATAGTCTCGTCCTGATCTTGGGAGAGAGTGACGGCATTGAGGGCTTTCATCAGAGGTTTCAGTTCCTGAGAAATCTGGGAGAGATCCACCCATTTACCATCCCTTCTATAGTTGCTGAGTTGAGTCCCGTAGAGCTAGATGCAGACGTGTCTCCAGGCATAGAATATATTAAAATCTCTCAAACAACCCATCTGGAGCCAATTGTTGTTCGAGAAATTGACAGATTGGCCATTCCCGATCTTCCATTTGGCTTTGGACTTAGCCAAATCCTTGGCACTAAGGAGACCATTCCAGATAGCAGAGCCTTTCAGGGAATCAATCTCTTCAAAGAAGCTATTGATGGAGTTATGCATAAGATATTTATCTTCAATTGTGTCTCACCACTCGCCTTTGCTGTTGAAGATTCTCCAAATCTGTTTGGCTTGAAGAGCTTTGTTAAACAGTCTTAAATTCCTTACTCCAAGACCTCCTTTTTTAGGGCGATAAATTTTCTCCCAAGCTATGAGAGGGACGCGCTTCTGTTCCTTAGTGCCAGACCAAAGACATATTCTCTGTATTTTTTCCATTATCTTCGTAACTTTGACAAGAATGGAGAATAGGTTGAGAGCGTAGGTTGGGAGGTTTTGTAGAGTGGATTTGACCAACTGAATCTTTCCAACTTGGCTGAGAGAGATCCCTTTCCAACTAGCAAGCTTCCTATTGAACCTGTCAATAAGTTTATTCCAAAAGGCTTCCAAAGGTTTGACACCTAAGGGCAGGCCCAGGTAAGAGGACAGAAAGGCATTAATACTACAACCCAAAATATCAACGATTTTCCTCTGTCTTTCCTCTGGGGTATTGACAAAAAAGATGGATCTTTTGTTCCAATTTATGAATTGACCAGTGGCTTTGATGTAATCATTTAGGAGATTCTTAACCACTTTAGCTTCTCTGACTGAAGCTTCTTCGCCAAGGATGGTGTCATCAACAAATTGCTGGTGCGTGAAAACATTGGTTCTAGATGAAGGGTTGATGCCTTTCAGATTCCCTTGCCTTTTAGAAGAAGAAATGAATCTACCCATGCACTCAACAAGGATAATGAAGATAATAGGGGAAAGGGGGTCCCCTTGCCTTAGGCCCTTGGTAGGCTTGAAAAAGGAAGATAGGGATCCGTTAATCATAATCACCAGAGAGGGGGTGTATATGATTTTCTGAAGGATCTTGCAAGTTTGGGCATTGAATCCAAGAGCATCAAGGACTCTGAGGAGGAACTTCCAGTCAACCTGGTCATAGGCCTTTGAGAGGTCAAGTTTGAGAAGAAAGCCTTCCCTTTTCCTAGCTTCTAATGAGTGAATAACTTCATGCACCATCATTATGGAGTCCAAAATTTGTCTGCCTGGCATAAAACCCGACTGCTGCTGCGAAATCAGTGAAGGAAGGACAATGAGAATCCTTGAAGTAATGACCTTGCATATTATCTTTAGAAGATAATTGCAAAGGCTGATGGGTCTGAATTGCTCGAAGGAATCCGCTCCAGTAGACTTAGGAATTAGCACCAAGAAAGTAGCATTGAGCTCTTTAAGGGGGTTTTTAGAACCAAAAAATTCCTGCACTGCCTTGACCACATCTTCTTTCACCACTTCCCATAATTGATGGAAAATGAACATAGGGAATTCGTCAAGGCTAGGGGCTTTGTCTCCAGGAAGAGAGTCCAAGGCTCTCTTAACTTCTCTCATATCTAGTATTGAAGTTAAAGATTTGTTTAGGCTATCTGTAATGAGTTTCAGAATGTTGCTGAGGAGTTTAATCTGGTCTTCCTTAGATAGCTCCTGGTCTTTGGAAAGGAGAGAAGAAAAGTAGGCATTAGCTTCTTCTGCTATATCCCTGTCCTCCTTCAGGGCTTGATCACCCTTCTTAATGCTGCTTATCCTGTTAGCGGCTCTGTGTCTCATTATGGAGAGGTGAAAGAAACAAGTGTTTTGGTCTCCTTCCTTAAGCCAGATTGACTGCGATCTCCACTTCCATAAAGTTTCCTCCTGACCAATAATGTTATGATAATCAGAGAGGATGGATTTCTCCTTGTTCAATCTGTCTTCATCATACCCCTGTTTTTGGATTTCATCTTGGATAAGATTCAAATCCTTAAGGGCCCATTTGGACGCAGGCATATCGGCCGATATACCAGAATTTCGTATGCCGAAGACGGTATCCATTGTTTGTGGTCAACAGCAAAGGATGGAATTGGAATTTTGATATTCCAATTTTACCAAAAAAATGGGCATATCGTCTTCCACTTGAAAAGGTGGAATTGGAATATGAGGCTCGTATTCCTTTTTCCAAATGCCAATTTTGAAATGTCATCGTGTCCGCGTGGGTGTTATAATTTTTGACATCCACATTTTAACCTTGTTTTTGACATCCGCAACGACATTTTTGTTCATCCCTCATCCACGTTCGAAGCCCTCTGGTTCGAAGCTGCATTTCAAAAAACCCTCATCTGCATTCGAAGCCCTCTGGTTTGAAGCTGCATTTTTGGTCATCGACGTTCGAAGCTGCATTGTCGTTCATCCATGTTCGAAGCTGCATTTTTGTTCATCATCTGGTTCGAAGCCCTCTGCAACGCCGGCGAGAGGTCCTCTATTTTGAAACCCTAACCCCTGCTGAAAAAAAGGTAACTAGCTACTGACAAAATGTTTCTCGTCTATAAAACTAAAAAGAGGATTTATGAGTGTAATATATTTGAACCTATAAGTAACGGTTGTGGAGGTGTTGTGGCACTTGAAAAATAGGGTCATTTGGCCACCATTCCTATAATTGGGACTGGCATTAACCCAGCTCATAGCTTGGGTGCTGCCATCATTTATGACAAGAATCATGCCTGGGATGATCACTGGATTTTTTGGGTCGGACCCTTTCTGGGTGCTGCCCTAGCTATCATTTATCACCAGCTCATCATCCGCACCATTCCCTTCAAATCCCATCCTTAGAAAATGTTCATGCCCATGTTTTTCTATGGTATATTATGGCAAGATCTGTGTTATGGTTTAAGATAATTATGCTCAGTTATAATTGCTGGGAAAGGATTATGTACCTGGTAATAAAGTTGTTTGATTGGGGGTTTCTCCTCTGATGTATTCTCGAATCTGTTACTACCTGTAATTGAATCTATTTTGTATTTTACCTTGTCGTTGAATTCGATTTTGCAAAAACTGTCATGCATATTGCTTGTGAAATTCAGGAATTTTGTGGCCAAAACTTTTGAATGTTCGACCTCCCTGCCTCTGTAAAACTAACCGCTATACCGACTACACATGCATTTGGAAATCTTTGATTCTTTTTGTTAAAGCTCTTTACATTTTTAAGTGCTACCCGAGGAACCTACTTCATGGATGATAAGATAAACTGATCTGGCCGACCAAATGCTCCTGATTAGTAGAAAAAAATGACACTACATTATGAAATGCTCATCTTAAATGACTATCTAGATCATAGTCGCAAGATAATGGTATCAAGGATAAAACAATTTTGTGCTGCAAATAAATATTTTTTATAGGTGGTATGTTTGCAATCTTCTGAATCTTGGTTGCTTAAAAAGTTCGGTGTTTGAATTAGTTTGTCCTTTATCAAACAGAGTAATCAAATGTCAATTTCTAGGATATTAGTTTTTCCCTTTTCAAATAAAACAATTGATAGTCAACTTTTAAGTGATCCACTCTTCTCCTTTCAAATAACTTTCAAGATATTAGTTTCTACTTTTCCCCAATCCCCTGACAGTCACCATTTTACATCCTTTCAATACAAGAACTTCCAAACCCACATTGCCTAAGCCCTTTCTCCTTTTCAAGTACACATTTCTCAAGTTCCTACAGCCATTAGCTATTGAACAAAGTCCTACATCAGAGGGTGTGTCTAAAGGGAAAAATTCTGGAAATGTACCACCATTATAATTCATAGTTTTCAATATGTCAAAATTCAAGTTCAAGTTTTGAAGAGAAGGGCAAGTTTTGAAGAGTATGCTAAACATCTTATCTGTAGGTTTGATGCACTAACATTCGGTTTATGTTTATAAGCTATTACTTATAGGTTCAAATATATTACACTATTGAGGAATCCTCTGATTCAAGATTGCCATGCAGTCTCCATCTACTGAATGTTAGTGCATCAAAACCTACAGATAAGATGATTATAAGCTATTACTTATAGGTTCAAATATATTACACTGTTACTTGATCTCTTAAAGATATTTCTGATTACCAGTTTGTTGTTTGGTACTTAAAAATACTATTACAAATGAGGACATCTCACAGTGATTGTCCCTTGTGTAATTGCCACTTGAATATATTGGTATTGAACCATGCAAATGCTTTTCTTCTTGATAATGTCCTCATTTGTTCAAGAAGAAAAGCATTTGCATGGTTCAATACACAAGTGGCCATTACACAAGGGACAATCACTGTGAGATGTCAAAAACAATACCCACGCGGATGTCAAAAACAAGGTAATCACGCGGATGTCAAAAATTATAATACCCACGCAGACCCAACGACATTTCAAAATCGGAATTCGAGCCTCAAATTAAAAAATATGAGGACATCTCACAAATGAGGACATCTCATAGTGATTGTCCGTTGTGTAATTGCCACTTGAATGTATTGGTATTGAACCACATTAATGCTTTTCTTTTGATAATGTCCTCATTTGTTCAAGAAGAAAAGCATTCGCATGGTTCAATACCAATAGGCAATACATTAAAGTGGCAATTACACAAGGGACAGTCACTGTGAGATGTCCTCATTTGTGACTGTCCTTATAGTGAGTGTACATTATCATGTTGTCTTTAGAGTGACTGTCCTCATTTGTTGAAGAAGAAAAGCATTAATGTGGTTCAATAGCAATACATTAAAGTGGCAATTACACAATGGACAGTCACTGTGAGATGTCCTCATTTGTGACTGTCCTTACAGTGAGTGTACATTATCATGTTGTCTTTAGAGTGACTGTCCTCATTTGTTGAAGAAGAAAAGCATTAATGTGGTTCAATAGCAATACATTAAAGTGGCAATTACACAAGGTACTTTCTTGTCTACATATGTTGTATACTCAACCTGCAACTCTATTCTTATGCATTATAATTGAGTGTTTTCTTATGTTGTATCGTGATTGTTTTCTTCGTATTTTTAGGTAATTCAATGGATCTCATTGATGATATTGATGATGAAGATGATATTGAAATAGAAGGAGAGATTATGAGGAGGAGAAGAGTCCTAGCTGTTGTTGTAATTGTTCTTGCCACCCTTGTCCTGGCCATAGCGGAGTGTAGAAAAGAAGGTAGTCGAAATAGGCGTAAGCGCACAAGAGATGCAATTCCTTTTTATAAGCGTGTTATCAACTCCAATGAGACGGATTGCTTTGACCAAATACGCATGACTAGACGATCCTTCTTTAAACTAGCCAATATTTTAAGGCAAAAAGGAAGCATTAGAGAAACAGAATTCCTCACGTTAGAAGAACAATTAGTCATGTTCCTCCATACTCTTGGCCACAATCTGAGGAATTGTAAGATTGCCCATAACTTTGGGCACTCTGGAGAGACGATAAGCCGATACTTCCATAAGGTCTTGAGGGCTATCGTAGCGCTCCATTCATATTATTTTATACCCCCTGGTCCAAACACTCCTCGGGAAATCAGTGGGAAGACCTATTTTGATCCATTCTTCAAGGTATATCTCCCAGTGGTTTAATTTTGTTTAGAGTTGTAATCCTATTATTGCATGTTCATTAGACCTATGATTTATCTGACTACAGGATTGTGTGGGAGCAATTGATGGATCCCATATACCAGTCACTGTCGATGTCAACCTGCAAGCTAAATATCACGATCGAAAAGGCAACTTGTCGCAAAATGTTATGGGAGTGTGTTCATTTGATTACAAGTTTCAATACATCCTTGCTGGTTGGGAAGGGTCTGCTGCAGATAGCCGTGTTCTAGCTTCGACTCTATCTAGAGCTGATCCATTGGTAGTTCCCCCAGGTTTGTAAAATATGATTATATTATTGAAGCATACGAAAAATAAGACAACGTTATGACAATGACATTTTGTTTTGTTTAGGTAAATATTATTTGGTCGATGCTGGATATCCAAACGTACCAGGATTTCTCACGCCTTATCGGTGCACACGGTACCACCTAAAGGATTTTTCAAGAGCAAACCCAATAAACACCCTAAAAGAGTTGTTTAATCATCGACACTCCTCGCTTAGGAATGTAATAGAGTGTACATTTGGGATTTTGAAGCAGCGTTTTCCTATCTTGAAGCATGCGACGTCTTATCAAATCAAGACACAAACACATATTGTTTTGGCATGTTGCATACTTCACAACTTCATTACGATAGAGGACGGCCTTCCATCGGAGGTAGAATTTGAAGAGGAAGATGGTCATGATGGGATAGATGTACCAGTGCTTGAGACATATGGGTTGAGCCAGCGTGAAAGAGATGATTGGGGCAATTTTTGAGATGAAATAGCAGGAAGGATGTGGGAAGACTATAGATCTCGATCTTAGTCGGTTGAATAACTATTATGACAGTGTTTAAACTAATGTCAGATTTCATAAATTTCACAAACTGATTTGATATATTAAAAGCCATTATGCCATATTTAGTGTTGTCATGTTATATTCAATGTTGTTATATTTAATGTTGTCATATTATATTTAATATTCTCATGTTATGTTTAATGTTGCTATATTTTATATTTAATGTTGTCATGTTATATTTAATATTGTCATGTTATATTTAATATTGTCATGTTATGTTGCAATTGATCTTGTCAAAAGAAGTGGGCAGCTCATGTTGTGTGTGCATCAAGTATGTCTAGAGATGTAAACAAGGACAGTCACAAATGAGGACATCTCACAGTGACTGTCCCTTGTGTAATTGCCACTTGAATGTATTGCTATTGAACCACATTAATGCTTTTCTTCTTGAACAAATGAGGACAGTCACACAAGGGACAGTCACTGTGAGATGTCCTCATTTGTGACTGTCCTTACAGTGATTGTACATTATCATGTTGTCTTTAGAGTGACTGTCCTCATTTGTGACTGTCCTTACAGTGAGTGTACATTATCATGTTGTGTGTGCATTAGGTATGTCTATGGATGTAAACACGAACATGGATGGTGACGTTCAAGTTATCCAGGCAACTTCTTCTTGCAAGAAGGTTTTCTAGACAAAAGAGATGGAACACAAGTTGCTAGACTTGCTACAGGAGCAAGTGCAGCTTGGAAAAAAAGCTGAAGGGGGTTTCAAGAAAGAGGCTTGGACAACCATTAAAAGGAGGTTTAATAATGAGTTGAAAATGAAGCTATCGAAGGATAACTTCAAAAACAAGTTGAAAACTTGGAAACAAGGGTATAGAGTTATGAAAGACTTGAGGAATACAAGCGGCTTAGCCTGGAATGAGACTACCCAAACTATGGATGCTGATGATAGTGTTTGGGATGAGTTGTTGAAGGTAACATGGTCTTCAAATCTCCCTTTAAGTTGAATTTATCTTTTTAAGTAATGAAGCACCAATAATGAATTCAATTGTTATGCCATCATATAGAG
This sequence comes from Chamaecyparis obtusa, assembly GCA_027943335.1. Taxonomy (NCBI): domain Eukaryota; kingdom Viridiplantae; phylum Streptophyta; class Pinopsida; order Cupressales; family Cupressaceae; genus Chamaecyparis; species Chamaecyparis obtusa. The sequence continues at coordinate 661,510 of BSBK01002439.1, read as the reverse complement.
AAAGGAATTTAAAAATGCCAGAATGTATAAGAGGCAACCATTTCAATACTACAATGAATTATCCTGTATTGTTGGGAATGACATAGCTAAGGGCACTGCAGCTACAACAACTCAAGAGACAGAGGAAGATTTCATTGATGATGAAGATTTCAGTTATCATGGTATGCATAATGCATGTTTTGAGACTACTACTGATTTGGCTAATGATGGTATCAAATCTATTGATACACCTACATCAAACCAATCTACTGCAAGTGGCAAAGAGAACCCTTCAATATCGTCAAGGAGGCCAAAGAGGAAGAGGGGAACATTGGCAGGTTTGTTGGATTCAATTTGTGAAGTGATCAAAGATCTGTCTGAAGGCCTTGGACAGCCTTTGATAGTGGATAAAACATCTAGTTTGAAAAATGATGCAATGGATTTGTATAAAGCACTTAAAGCAATCCCTGGCCTTAGCAACTCTACTATGCTTGAAGCATATGAAAAGTTAATGCATGATCTGCAATCAGCTGCATTGTTCTTGACAATGGATGAAGAAGAGAGAATCCAATATATGATACTGAAGTTTGGACTTTAGTTGATCCATGTTTATTAGGTCAAAACTAACTAATGTTTCTAAACAGTTTGTGAAATCTACCATGTTGCTAAACAGATTGTGAAATCTGCGGTTACAATCTCAATGTTGGTAAATAGTTTGTGAAATCTGGCATTTATAATCTCATTTGTGAAATGTTGCTTTTTGATACCATTTCACTTTTTCGGGCAATGCTTGAAGTGCCTTTATTATTTTTGTATGTAATTACCGATTGTTAACTGTTTCAGGATCATTTACACATTAGGTTATAAATAATTTGTATTCTCTGCTGTGGATTAAATGGCTGCATAGAATATAGTTTTGAGTTCTCTGCTCTGGATTAATTTGTATTCTCTGTTGTGGGTTAAATGGACTTGATTTGCTATGGTTTTGAGTAGGCCCTAGGACTACAGTACTAATCATAGTGAATAACAGGACAGTTTGATGGATTCGCGCATTTAGTTGTTGAAAACTTGATCTCATGATGTTGTAAAGGGATTGAGGATGTTTGGCAATGGTCATTGAAACCTTCTACAGTATTGGAATGCAAGGAAAGGAGTTTTGAGTCTTGTTTTGACCACTGTTATGTCATAAATCAATGATCCATTGTGTTTTTATTCCAATCAGTGATCTCTTTTTTGTTTTGTCATAAATCAGTGATCCATTGTATTACATGCCTTGTAAATGTTTTAGATCATTTCCAATAGTAGGTATCAAGAGGATCGGTGGAATAGAAACTGTTTGTATGCATTATTGTAATGTTGTGTGGCAGTCAGTAGATAATAAATGTCTATCCCTATAGATTGAACACTAATGTTTGAGTCTTCCTTGACGAGAAAATGCTTGAGAAGTATAATATTTACTTATCTATTGTCAAGGCATCTAGAAGAAACTAATTCCCTAAAGATCTTAAGGTGATTTGTCAGATGACTGTGACCAGGCAGATGGTATGTTGACAGTCCACAGATGGAAGTGTCTTGTTCAATGATCTTTCTCTCCATTAAGACTATGTAATGCAGTATGAAGATATTTGATAGAATGAATGGAATGTCATTGGTTTAAGTTGAACTACTAATCCCTTTTCAAGTGTTGAGAGTTGTGTTGAAGGGTTGTGATCAGTCACTTGTTGACAGAACCTAATAGACTTTTGGAGCATAATGTGTATCAGTTTAGAGTCTTAGACAGTGGAAAGACCACTGACATAAAGATATTGTGAGTTGAGCCTAATGAACAAGTGAAGTTATTGTCATCATTGATAGTGATTGTCAAAAGAAGAGAGATTAATATCGTTAGATGCCTCTTGAGTTAAGTTGAAGTTCTTGAACTTAGTTTGGGTCAATAGCACCCTTGAATGGTTACAATAGATTCCACAATCTCCTTGACAGCTAGCAGCTAGTTCCATATTAAATTTCAGAATATTCTTCATTGGTACGGAGGTCCATTTCTCCTCTTTCTGATGCATATTAAATTTAGAATATACATTTTATTGGGAGGATCCATGTTGCCCACTTCTTTTGTCATAACGCATTGTTGACATGACAATATTACATATAACATGACAACATTAAATATAACACGACAACACTACAATATGTCATAACTCATTATGGTTGATTCAACCTTGCAACTTTTTGTTTTTATCAATGAATTTTGTTTAATTTTGGGATTGTTGATATAGGTGCATTATTGATATCGGTTTGATGGCTCTTCTCAATGTGCCAAGCTGTCCATGTGGTGGTGGGCAGTGCCAGTTGAAGATTTCGCGGACAGTGGACAACCCTGGACGACAATATTGGTGTTGTCCAAATAGAAAAAAGGTTGCTAATGTGTATATATTTAATGTTTGTAATGTAAATACTATTTATTATATTTAATGTTTGTAATGTAAATACTATTCATTATATTATAAAAACTAATGTAGATTGGGCATCACAGGGCTATCATGATTGTGGATACTTTAGGTGGGTCGATGTCAACCCATCTACATCTATCCGCCCATCTCCAGTCATCCACGATCCAGAGATCCACCCATCTCCACTCATCCACAATCCAGGATTTGAGTGCAAAAGTTGTCAAGCTAGGGCAAATGAAATTATATTTTTACGATGCCTTCTCTGTATTGTAATCGCATATCTTTTTTGCGACCATATGCGGAGATGAGCTCAAGAATTAGTAAGTTTTGTATTTTGATATTTTAATATGTGGAGATGAGCTCAGGAATTAGTCAGTTTTGTATTTTGATATTGTAACTAAATATTTTAATATGGATATGGCGTAACTCCTCTTTGCCCCAAGTGTGCATATATATGGTCCACATATTTTTTCACAATAATTTTTCATGTTTATGGCTTAGGTGAGCCCAAATCTACTATCAGTCACATGATTTAACGTTGTTTTCGTGGTTATTGCTTTGTAGAATTCTAACCTAGGTTTGTAGAGGAATTTTGAGGTTAACAGAGATATATCATGTTTAAACTCATTTAATTGGTCGTGTTTTGATCTTGACAAGCGTGGATCATTCAGGTAAGAATCAAAGGAGGTCATAGAAGGTAATAATAATTAATAAGATTTTTTTTAAAAAGCTCATACAAAAGTGAGCAACTGAATGTACTTCATTGGTGTACTAACAAAAGCACAAAGTAGTTGTATTTTCTATGTATGCAGTGCCTAGAGACAAAAACAAGAGTTCGGGCATGACAGAGTGTCAAAGACTCATCAGACTAAATTATAACATTGTATTTGCATTATTTAAAATGAGGAATGCCTCATTCAAGTTGTAACACTGCATTTGCATTATGTAAAATGAGGAATGCCTCATTCAAGTTGTAATTTTATATCAGCTCATGACTTTGTGGGGCTAGACCGGAGGTTTTCTCCACCTGGCTCTTTCCTACCGGTGCTCCTATTGAGCTGGATTGGCAACATTTTGTAAATAATAAATAATAAAATAAATGACTTGTTTATAAATTTGTGTATTTTGGGTCTACATATTTTATAAATTTGTATAGGATTTTTTTTTTTTATAAAAAAGTTATACAAAATGTTAAAATTTTTATAAACTTATAAACATAATTTTATTTCAAAATATTATAAATATTCAAAATCGCATACAAATGAAATAAAATAAAATAAAATAAGTATTCAAAAACAAAATAAAATATTATAATATTATTTTATTGCAAAAATAAAATAAATATCAAAAACACGAACAAAATGTGAAAAACATCATAACATTTGAAAAAATCACAAATTGTTATAAAGAAATTAAAAACAAATTCTCATTTAGTGCATATTCCAATTCCAAAATGCGGCACCCAAACACGGAAAATACATCTTCTCGGTCATCTTCTAGGTGTGTCCAAATGGGTCGAACACATATTTCGGATATCATTTTGAGGATATGATATTCCAAAATTGCAGCATATTCTAGAATTGACTATATCCGGCATTCCGTATGCCTGCGTCCAAATGGGCCCTAAGAGTCTTGTATTTGGAAGTAAAGATATGACCAAATTCTTCTTTGTTCCATTTTTTGACATTGAATTTGACATTCCTTAGTTTTTTTGCCACTTTAAGCATTGCAGTACCCTCAACATCTATGTTCCACCAATCTTTGATTTTGTTAAGCAAATTTGGGTGAGAAATCCACATTTTTTCAAATCTGAAGGGGAAGTTCCTTTTCTTAGCCATTTGGTCTAGGGAGAGAGAGATAGGGGAATGATTTGAACCAGCACGAGCCAAAGTTGAAAGGTTGAGACTATAGAGGTTCAACCATTCTAGAGAAATCAGGGTATGGTCCAACTGGACTTGGATGCAATCCTTACCTATACGCCTGTTGGACCAGGTGAAATCAGCTCCTTGGAGGTCCATGTCAAGAAGAGCCTGGTCATTAATGAAGTCCATTAAATCTTGCTTGCTTTCCGTTTCAGGGGGAATCCCTCCCCATTTCTCCCCTTCTTTTAGGGGGGTGTTGAAATCCCCCATGATAATGCCCTTAGTTAGATTTGAGGAAGCCAAGATCGTTCTGATCTTATTCCAGTAGGCCTTTCTATCTTTTTTGATGTTAGGAGCATAAATATTAAAAATAAACCAACTTTCATTATCTTTAATTTTAGTGAATTGCAGTAGGAGAAGGTTACCTCCATCGTAGATAACATCAGCTCTGAGAAGATTGGAGTTCCACAAAGTCATGAGACCTCCAGAGGCACCTTCCAAACTGGTAGCTTTATTTACCATGGCTTTACAGAATCTAAGGCTCTCAAACTTGTCCTTCTGCATCTTAGTTTCCTGGATTAAGAAAAAATCTGGTCTGTGATCCCTAATCATGTTTCTGATGACATCTTGCTTGTGTGAGCTATTTAGCCCATGTATGTTCCAGGAGATGACTTTCATTTCTTATTGGATGTGCAGGCTGCATGGATGGTCAGCTGTGTCCCATGCGCAACATTCTTGCTGGCTTCTTCTTGCCTGATCTAGCTAGCCCTCTTCTTACTTGGGGTTTTTGGTTTGACTCCAGCATCTACTTTGTTTCTGCTTCTGGTGGCTGCTGGGGAGACATGAAGTGGGTCTTTGGAAGTTGGTTTCTTCTTATGATGGATAGTAGTCTAGCCCTCCTTCTCTTCTTTGATCTTGGCAAAGAGCTCTTCCATTTCGGTGAATTGGTTCAGAGAAGCAAGGACCATAAGATCTTCCAACTGTTGATACTTCCTTGAGTCCTGCAATACAGGGCAAGATTGGGGAGTCTTCGAAGGGAGTACCTCTCACCAGGCTCACTATCATACTAGAAAGACCAACTTTAGGGGTGGAATCCTAGGAGTCCAGAACAAAGGAAATAGAGATGTTGCCAGGACACAGGTCGACGCACTCAGTTGAGGCAACAAACTTGATATCCTCTGAGGTTTCTTGTTGGATAGCAATTTCTATTCAATTCCCTCTAGATGGGGAGTTTCACCATGTGATTCTTTAGTTTCGGGCTGCTGATTGGACCACACCTCCTCAGTCGTGGTTTCCTTCTCAGCCCTAGTATCGAGAACTTTAGGCTGCTGATTGGGTCTCTCCTTCTGTGTCGTTGCTTCCTTCTCAAACCCGTGATTTGATGTTCTTCAGGGGCGGTCTCGGCAAGATCTTTTTTCTTCCAAACCCTTTGGTTTTTGGCCTTAGTGCCCTTTCTAAAGGATTGGTTACCTCTCTTGATGGCTCTCCCTGATCTAGGCTATTTTTTCTTCCATTAGCATTTCTTTTTAAAGCCAATCTAGCTTTCCTCTCTTTCTCCTTGCTCGGGAAAACATGGTAGGAACTTGCTCCATGCCCCGCTTTCTTACAATGGAAGCAGGCAAAGGGGACGCTTTTCATAGTCTAGTTTCTGCACTCGCTTACCCAATTTAGAGTGAAGTTCGATAATTTCTAACATGTCCTGGCCTTCTTCCACTCCAATGCAGATCTTGGCATAGGTGAGGCATCTCCTAGCCATAGTAACTGGGTCTATGGAAAGAAGAGTGCCACAGGATTTGGCTATCCCATCAAAAACATATTCATTCCAGAACTCTAATGGGAGCTCAGGTAGTCTAACCCACACCGGGGCCTGGACGAAGAAGGAGTCATTGAGTTTCAACTTGGGGGTCCATTTTTGCAATGCCAGAGTGGCTTTTCCTATGGGCCCCAAGAACCCACATAGAGGATATTGTCCAAATCTTCTTTACAGGAGAACTCAAAATACAGAAAGCCCTTCGCCATGGTTGTGACCTGGATTTGACCCTTTAAATCCCATTTCTTTTTAATGAAGATCCTAACAATGTCTATATTAGGTCTTGATCCAACAAACTTGCCAACAAGAATATGGTCCATGGTGGCTATGTTGTGATCTACCAGTTCGTTAGGAATTTCTATAGCATATTTTCCTTTTTCTTTTTCTGAAAGGTCCTTGATAGAAGGGAAAGAGGACTTGCCTGAGGGCTTGATCCCAAAGAGGGTTGACCACTGACGGTTGATGTTGCCATCCTGGTCATGTGCCTAGGTCTTCGTGATGAAGAAGGCCTTGGAGGAATCTTCCTTGCCTCATCCCCTTTTCTAGGGTCTTTTTCCTTTTCACGTGGGACCCCATCCTTCTCCTCTGGGTCCTACTCTGTAAGGGAATCGAAGTAGGAAACGCCTGAGGATCCCCCAGCCTGCAGACAGGTTTCTTGCCCGCCTTCAAATTCAAAAAACCCTCCCACTCCTGCACTCTCAGCTCGCTCACTCGCTCGCCATTCTGAGTGTTGATTTTTTCTTGTAGCCTTTTTCATAGTGGGATATAGTTGCTAATAGAGGTAGATTTACATATCATAAGCTTGAAATATAACCACAGGGAGAAAAAACAAACCAACTCAAACATGAAAACATTATGGTCCTTTATATGATATTCTTCCTCCAACCAAATTAAGAGCACTAATTTCTAAAGAATTCAAACAATCATAGATTCTTCTATCAGATTATATAGTTAATGAACTGAAAAAGGTAACCAGGATAGCTCATCGTACCATACAAATGTCTTGCAAGACTCCATTTCTTATGAACTCATAAACTAACATGCGGTTCCTTTTTATCTACACAATATCCTACCAAATTCACAAGATTTATGTCATACAACCTTCAAATAGAAAAAACCTGCAACAAACTAATAGATAGCTTTCAACCTATAAATGATTTAATACATATTGTGTACTACAAGTGAAAGGCTTGGGAAGAAGAGAATGTGAAAAAGGAATAGACATTCATTTCCTAATTTTACATTATAAAAGGGTATGTGCAAGATCATGAGGGGCCAAAAAGTGGCGATGAAAAAAAATCCACTTTTCACTCGTCCAAAAGCGCATGAAAATGTATGTTGACTTTTTAGTAGGCCTGGGTCTCAGTACACCTGGGAAAACTTGACACGAAAGCACAAGCCTAAATCGGGTACCCGATATTTCTGAGTTGAAAAAATGACAGGAGTAAATGAAAAAATTGAACTTTTATATATAATGTTTAAATATGTATTATATATATAATTATATATTAATTTATATATTTTATATTATAATATCTTAGGGGTTTTAAATTGTATGTCATATATATTTTATATTATAATATTTTATAAATTAATATATTTCTTTATATATTAATATGTATTGTATATAATTATATTTAACGTTTATATTATATATATATATAATGTTTAAAGGGTATTAAGGGGTATTATGTAAATATTTTAATATATTTTTTTAATATATATTATATATATAATTATATATTAAATATATTTTTTAATATATTAATATGTATTGTATATAAATATATTTAACGAACTTATATTATATTTATGTGTGTGTGTGTGTCTATATATATATATATGTTTAAGGGGTATTATGTAATTTTTATATATATTTTAATATGTTATAGATATAATTATATATTAATATATAAACTTTATAGATCGTAATATTTAAATTGTATGTTGAAAGGGGTTACCGAGACTTCCTAGGGGTCCTAGTATGCCTTATCACATGTTAGGACCCCTAGGAAGTCCCCATGACTCCTTTTGAAACATTGGAATGCTCGAGTGTGTCTGAAGAGGTCCTATGACCCCTTCAGACACACTCAAGCATTCCAATGTGACAAAAGGGGTCATGGGGACTTCCTAGGGGTCCTAACATGTTATAAGGCATACTAGGACCACTGAAAGTCCCCATGACCCCTTTTGACACATTGGAACCCTCAAGTGTGTCTGAAGGGGTCGTAGGACCCCTTTAGACACACTTGAGGGTTCAAATGTGTCAAAAGGGGTCATGGGGAATTCGTAGGGGTCCTAGTACGCCTTATCATGCGTTAGGACCCCTAGGAAGTCCCCATGACTCCTTTGGACACATTAGAACCCTCAAGTGTGTCCTAAGAGGTCGTAGGACCCCTTTGGACACACTTGAGGGTTCAAATATGTCAAAATGGTTCATGGGGACTTCCTAGGGGTCCTAGTATGCCTTATCATGCGTTAGGACCCCTAGGAAGTCCCCATGACCCCTTTTGACACATTGGAATGTTCGAGTGTGTCCGAAGGGGTGGTAGCACTCGAGCATTCCAATGTGTCAAAAGGGGTCATGGGGACTTCCTAGGGGTCCTAATGCGTGATAAGGTGTACTAGGACCCCTATGAAGTCCCCATGACCCCTTTTGACACATATAAACCCTCAATTGTGTTTGAAGGGGTCCTAGACCCCTTAGGACACACTTGAGGGTACTAATGTGTCAAAAGGGGTCATGGGGACTTCCTAGGGGTCCTAACACGTGATAAGGCATACTAGGACCCTTAGGAAGTCCCAATGACCCCTTTTGACACATGAGAACACTCAAGTGTGTCTTAAGGGATTATACGACCCCTTGGGACACACTTGAGTGTTGAAATGTGTCAAGAGAGGTCATGGGGACT